>JABUQX010034754.1:70000-90308 GCA_015478945.1 Trachelipus rathkii | reverse complement strand
ATGCCACTTATCTACAAGTATAGACTCCCTAGGGAATGCGCTATTTGTCTTCAAGATAAACAACCGGCTACCTGCCTACATCTTGTCTTTCACAACGGGTTCATACGCAGTACTTGTTCAATACCAGGGACAGTTCATTTTCCTCATATGGAATTTTGAGATGGTTTAGTTCTTACCCATGATATTACAAATGCAGCATTTGGTATATTATGTATTTAGTTGACTTATTCCCATCGTCCACTATTAATTTAGACAACTGCATGACCCGTGTCATACTCTTGAGGTTTATGGAACGTAACATTATACTGGCAGCAAGTGGTATAGTCATAAATATACAGGTCGAGAGAGTCAAGCGTGGTAGTGCTATATGCAGAAATCTGTATAGAGAGAATGATGTTCAGTACTTGAGTATGGTCTGTGTCTTTTAAATATTTCACGACAGGCATAGCAGCCATGACATGCTCTCTAATAATATCATCATATATGAGAGATGCATAGTAGAGTGAGACTCGTTGCTTTAAGACTCTGTGTATCAGGGTAGTCGTGCACCGCAAATTTCACGTCATCCTAACAATGTACTCCTGTTTCTTGGTAATGATATGAGTGACTGAACTTGTTTCACCGAAGTCGTACTAGCAAGTTAAAACTGGGAACAAGATAATGGTACAATTTATTTGTAAAAGAACGTGAGTGGATTAACTGTTCAGCTCCTCGCATATGATATAGATAAAGATCAATCCATACATGATTCCTGTGCTCAATAGAACCTAGTCGCGCGCCTTGACATCATAGGTAAGATAGAAACATAATCAGTGATTTTTCTAGCCTTGTACTCTCGCTAAACGTGCTTTTCTGTATAGGAGTATGCAGTGAATGTAATTTCCTTATAATTATATATGTGCACATCCAATGAGTTCTCGTTAATACGCTACAAAATCGGAGTTATAGGCCCGGGTCTTCAGGTAACATAATCGATCGTACTCAAAAACTAGCAATCCATGAGAATATCTGCTATGCAACAGCGCAATGCTACTATACTTGTTCTAGGGCATCTGGTATAGAGTCTTAATCGAATAACAGATATGATGATCTGCTTCCACTAATAAATCGATATTAATTCAAGGACAATATTGCTAGTATCTATTCGCACAATTATATTAGACGCCTGTTCCTCTGGTGTCGTTCGGCTTCCTTTTCTTATTGAGCGACAGATATATAGCTCGGTACTCTTGAGAAGTTCCACTGTAAGTATTATTGCACAAATTTTTCGCATAAGTGCTATTAGGAGTGGTTATCGTTAAATTCTATGACTTGCATTAATATTTAGAGTGTAATATTATTCAATCAAACCAACTTTTCCCATCTTATATACCTAATTCGTCTCTGACTTACTTTATACAAAAGAGATAGCTATTACACGCGGCGAGTCATGCGTCCATCTCTAACATCAGCTAAGCAGTCATGCTCTCGAAACCATATCACGATCTACTACATTCCACATTTTCATCACGTCTGTGGACGCAGATTTGGTGTCTATAAATCTGCATCATATCGAAGAGCTGTCGTTCTTCACTATCTATAAGCGACTCTGCAGCACTGACTAGAATGGTTCTTGGAAGAGACTTCTTGTATCTATGGTCACGTTCTTTAGCGAAAGCATCCTCATAAAAGCGATAAGTTACTCATCCGATAGAGTGGGAGCAATTCACTCTCTATAAAGCTCGTATCCAGTTATAAGAACCGACAAAATACTTCATGGTATGCCAATGGCTAGAACATTGCTACATATACACATGACTGGCATATATAGGGAAGCTATAGAATTGATAGCGGTACTGCTGGTTCAATATTTACCTGCATCGCAAAAAGACGTAACGAGGATAGAAACGATGTCCATGATACAAAGAAGATGTAGGCAAAACGTAACGAGTTAGAACAACAGCCATACATAAACGAAGATGTATTGGCAGGACTGACTTTAAATAAATCTAGTTTAAAACTGGATATGGATATGTAGCCTAAGGTAACTACTACCTACTCGAATACGTACGGAGAGCTACATTGCTCAGTCGTTTATGGGATATTCCGTAAACTTACTTTTGGGACAGAGGAGTATATTTTTCTAAGTTTAAAGCGATGCTGGTGTGCCCTAATATGAGATGCTATTTAAAAATTTCTTTAATTCTTGTTTAAAATAATTCATTCATTTGTTAGAATCGAAATTCTGAAGATGTCCGAGGTTTACGGATAAAACCGGTCAGAAAACTATTAAATATAAATATGGCTTATACTTTCTTTGCAAATTATTTTCTAGAATAGTATTAAAAAAATTAAATTTAAATTAGAAGAAAATATTCGTGATTTGGGAAGCTAAAAGTAAAACTTATATAAAATAAAAGCTGACGTAGAATTTCTAAATAATAGTAATAGTGATATTTATATTTAAAATATATGTTTTGTGTATGTATATGTATTTATGTGTGTATATGTGCATGTATTTATGTATACGTATTTTTCTTATATATTTATTTTATAGTAGCGCCATATAGCTCAGTGGTAGAGCACTCGCCAAACAAAGCGAGGGTCCCAGGTTCTCAACTGGTCGGGTGGGAGAATGTGAGTTATTCTCTCCTAGGGATTCGCTTCATCATACCCGGACATTAAATGAGTACACCCCTCCTAGATTAGGGCTCCGCCCGTGAGCGGTGATGTTTATCTGTAAAAAGAATATATATATATATATATATATATATATATATATATACTATATATATATATATATATATTATATATATATTATATATATTATATATATATATATATTTTATATATATATATATTATATATATATATTATATTAATATATTATTATATATATATATATATAATAATATATATATAATATATATATATAATATATAATATATATACTATATATTATATTTATTATATATATATATATATATATATATAATCTAATATATATATATATATATATATATATATTATTATATATTATATATATTATATATATATTATTATATATATATAGTATATATATATATATATATATAGTATATATATATATATATATAGAGAGAAAAAGAGAGAGAATTTTCAAATACTATTCTCATGATACTGGCTGTTTTTCCAATAAATATAAAAAAGTTAAAAAATTAAAGTGAAAAAAAGTTTAAGATTTTGAACTTACCATTGCACTTGGCTTAACTTTGTCTAACGTCAGTTCATGAGCAAGTTTTACATGCGAAATATTTATTCAAAAACTCATAATATGGGCTCGCGAATAACCAAACATCTGCTGGCGCTCACTCCTGTTTTACCCATCGAGAGGACTTCCAGTCTGGAGTTGTAAGATAAGAAGCGCAAGTAAACAAAGAAGTGAAACTCCTATTCTTATCTGGATATATATATATATATATATATATATATATTAATATATTTATATATATATATTATATATATATAATATTATATATAATATATTATATATATATATATATTATATATATATATATAATATATATTTATATATATATCATATATATATATATATATATATATATATATATACATTTTATATATATATTATTTTTATATATATATATATATATATATATATATATATATATATATATATATATATATATATATTATATATATATATGGGCGTAGGCAGGGGGGTGCAAGGGGTGCAAGGGGTGCAAGGGGGTGCAGGGGGGGGCAAAGGGGGGGGGCACTTGCCGCCCCTAATCTTGCGAAATAAAAAATTTTAACTTTAGAGTTTGCCAACGACGTTTTTTAAAGGTTTATTAGTAGAAAAACTGTAAAAAAAAGATACATCAATCGTAGATACTGAAGGAGTAATTACTAATTACAAACATATTATAAACATAACCAATATTCTTTTATAGTTTAATGTGTTTTTTCGTTTTGCATATTTGGCTTGAAAGTCAACAGCTGTGTGCTTTTTATTCATCTAGCTTCTTCAGACAATATTCTCAGCTGGAACTCTCAGTATGTCGATAGCATTTGGGGGCTGCCAAAATATATAATTATATATTATATATAATATTATATATATATATATTATAATATATATATATATATATATATATATATATATATATATATAATAGTATATATATATATATATATTATATATATATATATATATATATATATATATATATATATATATATCACTCAACCTTTGCCTCCCCTTAAATGAAATCCTGCCCACGCCCATGTATATATATGTACAAAGACTGATCTCTATAATGATTAATTGGCCCTATTCAAGAGATCACTTTGATATAGCAAATAATAAAATAGTTTTGGAATAGTGAAACGTTCTTTATTTATTTCTTTATTAATTATGTCTAATGACTATTTTACATGAACACACATTAAGATATTTCACAGTTCAAAATTTAATTGTTTTTAAAATACTTTCAATTTAATTACCATTACAATATCAATTTTATGACCGAGAGAGCGTCAAGATGTTCGCACTCTGATCTACATTTTCTAACTGAACTCTATGCCATTTGGCACAGGCGTTTTGGGAGCCAGAGGCACCTCGGTGACCTTGGATAATACACAACAAGAAAGAAGGCAACAATTATTTCGGCTTTTACAACAGGACTTATACAAGGTTTTCTTCCAACTGTGTACCAGAAATCTTGGTAGCACTTACATATATCCTTTATAAATTTTATACAATGTAACGAGTACGGTACATAATGGTTATCTCAAAAGTTGCCTGTAACACCCCCTTCTGACAATTTTAAAAAAAGTTTAGGATAGAGGAGACAGTGGCTACTAAAGTTAGAGGGTAAAACAATAATTTTCACCTAACATAATAGCTCTCCTACTGGAGGCAATTCTTCATTTCTATGTAACACCTTTTTTTTAGGCGTTTTTTTCATTTTAAAAAAAACGGGTATATTTTTTTTTTTTTTTTTTTTTTTTTTTTTTTTTTTTTTTTTTTTTTTTTTTTTTTTTTTTTTTTTTTTTAAGTGTATTTTTCTTTTTATTTTTTAAGTTATAATATATGCGAACGTTTCTTAAATTTTCTAAATGAGGTTTCCCATTTTTTTCGATAAGTACGTTCTGTTTATTAACTTTTATAACTTTAAAAGGGCCGACATAGCGGGGAGCTAGTTTGCCGACATTAATCTGTGTCTGCCGCTCCACGACAAATTTTGCCTCATGCAACCCTTTAGGCACAAAGACGTGTCGATTTTTATAATTGGTGTGTGGCGCCAGCGGCTGCGCTAAAAGAGCGGCTAGCTTTTTAACATATGCATTATACTCTATTGGGGCCGTTTCCGAAGCAGGATCAACTAATCCACTAGGTATTGCTATATTTTGGCCAAACATCAAGTTTGCGGGACTAAGACCGTTCTTTGTTATCGGCGCGAGCCTCAGAGTGAATAACACCATAGGTAAGAGGCTCGGCCAGTCGGAGGGGCTTAAATCATGTTCCTGCAACATACATCTCAGACAAGCCAGCAAATTCCTATGACTTACCTCCAGGAGGCCATTACATCTAGGATTTGAGCTACACGTAGTCCGGTGCTCCATTCCCACGGCCCTACACACTTCCTCAAACAAGCGACTAGTGAAATTCGCACCTAAATCCGAAATAATTACCTGAGGAATTCCACAGAATGGAAATAGCTCGTGAATGAATGCATTCAATATTTCTCCCGAATTTATTTCTTTAAGAGGCACAGCGAACAAGTACTTACTGTAGCGGTCAATTAAGGTAAGTAGGTATTTGTATCCTCTTGCATTAGGTAACTTCAGTATGTCAACATGAACGGCTTGAAACTTCTTCGTCACTTCTTTAAAAACACCGTAATCAGGACTTATGCCTGGTACGGTTTTATTTTTTTGACATGCTGAGCACGTGCGGATAAACTGTTTTATTTTTTTATGCATGTGCTGAAACACAAATTCATTTTTTATGCTCAGGAGGGTTTTATTCACACCCAAGTGTCCTTTATTGTGGTATTCGCTAATTACCTTCTGCACACTCTTTTCCGGCACAAAAACGCGCGAATAGTTTAAAGAGACATCGACCACTAATTCTATCTCCTTTTTGTTATAAAAGAATTTCTGCCTTATTAACTTCAAAGTTGTTTTCTCTCTCTTCGCCATCAGATCATTAAGGTATTTATCTGACTGTTGGTGCTGTCTAATTTCTTCAAAGTCCAAATCTCGTTTGAAATGCGAGAATAATATTTTTGCATTTTTATCAAACGTGGTTACTAAATTTATTTTGGAAATTTCCAATTTGGCCGCTTCAGTGCGGCTGCAGCCTTCATTTCTAACCGAGAGATCGATCGGCGCGTTTCCATTCATTACCAAGTTAATAGCACCTACGTCAGTCGCTATAGTATTCTCAGCCGATTGCTCATTGGCTGTCGTGAAGCGGTGGGCGGAGTCACAGACTACACTATTTGAACCTGCATCTTCTCCTACCTCATCCTCATCTCGGGCAATATTATTCGCAAGTAAATATTTTAATAACGCATTTTGATTTTCGGTAATTAACTCCATCGTGATATTAAAAGTACTCAAAATAGCAAGTTCCCTCAATTCCCTAGCATTATAATTTTGTACATCATTAGCATGCTTTATCTTATATACAAACGCACGAGAGCACGTACAGATGCGTACAGGCTTTCCCGCTAAAATTGCCCCATATTTCTTGAATAATTTCGTTAACCCCAATAAAAGCTTATTTACTGGCAAATATCTTTTTTCTGTTGTATTAAAAGACCCACTATAAAAAGCAAAAGGAGTCCCATTCTCATCGTCAGACATAATTACCGTATTAAAAGCTTTATGATTTGCATAAATGTACACTTTGAGAGGCGCATCAACTGCTGGAAACCTGAGCCGAGAGGCGTGACGAATCGCTTGTTTTATATCTACAAAAGACTTCTCAGCCTCGGGAGACCACGTGATTTTTTTATTAGAGCTATTTTTTCCCTTTAAATAATTATACAAAGGCAATGTTAGATTTGTAAAACACGGTATATTTTGGCGGTAAAAGGAAATTCGGCCAACAAACGAACGTACTTCTTTTATGGTTACCGGCCGAGGAACATTAATTATTTCCTTAACTTTTTCAGATAATGGCGCAAGCCCTTCTTCCGTCAAGTCAAAACCCAAATAACTTAATCTTTTTACCCCAAATTCGCATTTTTTTTATTTAAACAAATTTTAAAATAATTTAATCTCTCAAATACTTGTTTAAGTACCACCACGTGGTCTGATAAATCTTTGGTCCCTATCAAAATATCGTCTAAATACACGTGTACACCGGGAATGCCTTGAAGTAATATAGTTAAAAATCTCATGAAACATGAGCTCGAATTTTTAAATCCCATCGGTAATTGTCTAAAAGAAAAATTGCCGATCATTGTACTAATAGTAAAATAATGTTGATCGGCTTCTGCCAAAGGCAGTAAATAGTACGCGTTCGTGACGTCAAGCTTACTTAATACCTTTGTCCCATGAAGCCCACTAAATATATCATTTATATTCGGCATAGCAAATACATCATTTTTCGCCACAGAATTAAGTTTTCTAAAATCACACACGATTCGTACCCCTCCCCCATTTTTTTCCAAAACGCTGATTGGGAAACTCCATTGCGATGGTGCCCTCTTTAAAACTTTCGCTTTTACTAAATTTAATAGCTCCCTCTTTGTTTGTTCGAATAATTTATGAGGAATACGACGAGGTTTAAGCTTTATTGGAACTCCGCTTATATTAGTTTTATAAGGAAAAAGTGAAGCTAATTCCCTCAAGATAGCAGTTGGAATGCTCGTCTCCTCTCCCCCACGTAAAGCACAAGTATCCCTCCCCCCATTTCTATTCTTAAGTTTCGACTCAGCGTTCCCCCCTCCCCCAAATTCTTTGAACAGGTCGTCCCAAGCTCTAAGTTGCTTCTCCCGCATATTAAAATTTTCCGGCAAATAAGCATTTACAAATAAATGTTTAAAATCAAATACCAGATTATTAACTATAGGAATATCACTAAAAAGTTCATTAGTAGCTACAGAAGAAGAAAATTGAGAGAGAGTATGAATAAAAGCCTTATCTCTACAAATCGTGTTATTACATAAATTTATACCTTCTTTGCTCTGAGTATCCGTTAACACATCTGTCTCAAAATTAATATTAAATGAAAATTTTTTTAAAAACGGCATTCCTAATATACAAATGGGCAATTTAGTAGTTAGAAATTCTACATCATAAGTTCTCTTTAACCCAAAATCAATTGTAACAATTTCGCGCGAGTATATGTCAATTACGGTATCATTTGCTGCTTTAATTTGACCAATAATCGATACATTCAGGTCTCCATCCATAGGGAGTAAATTGATCTCACTACCACTATCTAAAATAAAGACTCTTTTTGATATTTTATCCATAATAGTATAAAGTTTATAATCTCTTACATTATTTAATACAGACATATTATTTATGACCGGACTTTCTCCTGTGGGAGCATCCGTCGCTAACATATCTTGTGCGTCGGTAGAGGCCAACGTGGGTATCGTATGGGTCACATCGATACTCTCATCACTATTCGGGATACTCAGAGCCTCGTTGTAAGGAGGATAACCTCCTTGTACAAGCCATAGAGCGCTTTGCTCGATACTCTTAAAATTACTCAAAGCTACAGTATTATTATTATTATTATTATTATTATTATTATTATTATTATTATTATTATTATTATTATTATTATTATTATTATTATTATTATTATTATTATTATTATTATTATTATTATTACTATAACCCATTAAGAATACCAAACATACCTATTATTATATTTTTATTATTATAAATTATTAAACCTACTATTAGACGTATGCAAATTATTTTCAGCAAAATCCCCATAATTAAAAATACGATAATTTTCATCTAAAATATCACCCCCCCCCCCTAACTCCTGTTCGAGGGGGGATCTGATGCGTTTCCCTGCTTTCTTTGGGGATGTGACTCATGGACTTGCTGACTTTCTCCATTTGGCGGGAATACCAAAGAATACATAGGACAAAATTCCGAATGACAGGTGTAACTTCTATGGAGGTATCTGGAGTGTGGTTTACATAACTCTCCTAGCAACTCAGCATTTACAGTGTTGCCTTGTTTACGTTCTCTAGGAGCATTTCTTCTATTTTGAAATGATGGTTGTTCTTCTGTACGAGTCGGTTTGGCAGCGGCCTCACTCAGCTGTCCTGCGACCTTGGTGAGAGACTTGAGAAGTCCTTTCATCTCTCGAAAGAACTCTTTGTTTACTTTAGCCTCTTCTGAAACTTGAGGATCGTTGTTGTTGTTTGTATTTCGACTCTCTCCATATGAGCCGCTCTCGTGTGTTTGGAACTGTTCTCCTTGAAGATGATTCACGGCCCCCCAATATTCTCTCCCCCTTCTCTCGTGGGGGGTTTCGTAGTCGTTCCTATAAAAGTTCTTATATAAGTTATCTGCTACTTTTGTAATTTTTTCAAGACTGCTATCGTCTGCCAGAGTCATTAAACTTTCTTGTATGCGAGATGGAAGCTCATTAATAAACAACTCATGAACAAACGGAGCACTGTTTTCAGCAAGCAGATCGAATCCTATTCTTCCCATAACATCACGAACTCTTGCTAAGTAAACTGAAGGAAGTTCTTCTTTTTTTCTTCCTTTTTTGAAAATTTCACTGATTTGACTTCTCAAATTTGGGGCGTAAGCTTCCTCTATCGACGCAATTAACTTTTGAAAGCAATCTCCCCCCAATGGAAATTTGATGGTCGCTACGATATCGTGAGGAAGGACGGAAGCCAATATTCTTACGCGTTCCTTTGGATCATCCACTCCATTAAGTTTGAAAACGGTAATAGTTGTGTGTAACCAAGTCATCATATTACGCAAATCTAACTTTGGAATGGCGCCAATAGGCAGACTGGTCTTTGGAGTCCCCCCCAACGAGGGGGAGACTGTGGGGGTAACAGATCTTGCTCGTAGCGGGGTATGTAGGTCCTGACTTCCTTCCCCATCGGAGTTCGAATTTTCTTTGAATTTTCTTCTCTTCGAATTGGAGATTTGGGGGAAGAGGGGGAAACGTTCGAAGTTTTTGCAGATGCTTTTGGTGTAGTACTTGACTTTCCCCTACCCCTCCCGGTCTTAAACCGGGGAGATCTTTTTTTATGGCTGGGCATCTTAAAGTCCCTTCTGCCCGTTTCTTTAATCTTTTTTTTTTTTTTTTTTTTTTTTTTTTTTTTTTTTTTTTTTTTTTTTTTTTTTTTTTTTTTTTTTTTTTTTTTTTTTTTTTTTTTTTTTTTTTTTGCCGGTGATATTATTTGAAAATGGAGCTCTTTTTCACAAGACTAGCGACTTTTAAAATAACGGGATTCTTCACGCTAATCGTTATGTAATAAAGTTTATGAGAGCTATGTACCAACGCACTAAGACTTTATTTTGTTACCAAAAAATTTTTCACAGTATATGAGTCACTTCACTTAGCACTATATTTGTTTATTGGCACTTTTCACATTGACAATCACCACTTTTTATTATTATTATTATAATTATCTGGCCCTTTTTATCAAAAGGTTGTAATGACTGATGTCGTTCTGGGGTTTACCAAAACTATGTACAAAGACTGATCTCTATAATGATTAATTGGCCCTATTCAAGAGATCACTTTGATATAGCAAATAATAAAATAGTTTTGGAATAGTGAAACGTTCTTTATTTATTTCTTTATTAATTATGTCTAATGACTATTTTACATGAACACACATTAAGATATTTCACAGTTCAAAATTTAATTGTTTTTAAAATACTTTCAATTTAATTACCATTACAATATCAATTTTATGACCGAGAGAGCGTCAAGATGTTCGCACTCTGATCTACATTTTCTAACTGAACTCTATGCCATTTGGCACAGGCGTTTTGGGAGCCAGAGGCACCTCGGTGACCTTGGATAATACACAACAAGAAAGAAGGCAACAATTATTTCGGCTTTTACAACAGGACTTATACAAGGTTTTCTTCCAACTGTGTACCAGAAATCTTGGTAGCACTTACATATATCCTTTAATAAATTTTTAACAATGTAACGAGTACGGTCAATATATATATCATATATATATATAATATATATATATATTAATATATATATATAATATATTTAATGTATTTCTTTCATCTATATATATATAAATATATATATATATATATATATATATATAGAGAGAGAGAGAGAGAGAGAGAGAGAGAGAGAGAGAGAGAATTTTTCTTAAAAATTTTAATAGTTTCGTACAGTGCAATCCATTTATCATCTTGATAAATATTTAATTTTAGTCTTAAAAAACTGTAGGTATCAATGATATACATATATGGAATCTAGAAAACTAATAACAAATGCTAAATATTTCCTAAATTTTATTGTTAGACCTTTTAAGCAAACCTTACAGATTTTTAATATTTTAAATTAATTTGACATTTTGAAATTTATGAATCTTAGAATTCTTTAGATCTTTTTTTATTTATATGGCTTTGTAGAAGATAATCGTGATATATTTACTTTGAACAACTTTTTAAAATACTACGCTGAACAAATATTTATGATAAATATAATTTTTTTATAAATAATATCTTAAAACACAGTTTCCATGGTAAACTCAAAGAAATTGTCGAAACAACAAATGTGGAAATTTGCAATAATATTTTTTACTATTTTTAGTCAAATTTAATGAAATTATGTGAGTAAATATAATTTCTGCAAAAAACTACAGCATTTGGATAAGCCCTAAAGCAAAGATTTAGGTTTATGGTACCTTTAAGTACAGTACTGTTCAAAAATAACAAAATCTTCCAGTGTTGATTTTTGTTTACATTAGCTAGCAGCGTCGAAATTTTTTAAAAATTGAAAACTTTCTGTTAGTTTTTGCTGTTCTTCAGATTTTAAGGAATTTTCAGTACTGTATCGTTGCTAGTTCTAGTGTCTGTAATCAGAAGTCTTCTGAATTTTTTAGCATATGGTTCAGACTCTCTTGACAAATCTACTACTAAATCCGTCTCTTCTATATATCTTTCTCCTAACTCAACAAACTATCGTAAAAACTTCGACTTCCTAAATTCCAAAGTAAAGCAAATTATATATATATATATATATATATATATATATATATATATATATATATATATATAGAAAGTATATATATATATATATATATATATATATATATATATATATATATATATATATATATATATATATATATATATATATATATATATATATATATATATATATATATATATATATATATACACACATTATATATATATTGGATCTGAGATCAACCCATTATATATATATATATTGTTAGCTCCGTCGTCGAAAAACGATTTTCTTTTGCACATCTTGGGTTTTGTTTACGCTTATGAGGGTATTCAGAAAATTAAATATTTTTCCATGAGGTCAGTGCTCCCTTTGACTTCAAAAAATCGGAAAACTGGAAAATTCGCTATTCGTATAGTTGCTATTTGTTCTGAATTGTTCAATGAACAATTTATTTAGGGAATAAATGAACATTGAACAATGTTCATATATTCCCTAAATAAGTTGACTGCGATTTATATATTTCTTTTTTACATTTCAGGTACTTGCATGAGTCAAATAATAACATGGAAGGCAGCAAGTTATGTTGTGTGGCCCCTCCAATGGCGGTGCGCCTTGCAGTGGCGGAGGGGCTTACTTCCACCCAGAGACAGTCTGCTGCCTTAGTAGCGGAGGCCTCTGGGGGGAAAACTAAGTTGCCGCCCCCAATCCACGGTGGAACAGCATACGCCAAGGGATGCATGGCCGGAGGGAAGTTCGGTCTCAAGTATGCGGACTCAGGATACCAGGCGACCTCCTGTTTCAATTTAGCCTTCCCGCAGTATGAGGCTCTGCTGCGGGTGACCGAATGATTCCTCAGTTTTACTTATTCTTTTATGGATTCGAAAAAACTTTTACAGGGGGGCACCCCCTTAAGTGCGCCACTCCCAAAGGCCTCAAGGCCTTCTTTGGATTCCCCCGAAACCTCAACTGAAAAGGGGCTTACAGTCCCTGTCAGGGGGGTGGAAGAGGAATCCAACCTGGCTGCTGCGACCCCATTAGGGGTTACAACATCTAATATCGAGGAGTCTATTCAAAAGCTCCAACTAACAATGCCTCGCCTTTCAGGCGCGGCCAGAAGAAGATATAGGTGGCTGGTGAAGAACGGGCACGATCCTTCAGAGGCCCGCAAACTGGCTCTCGTGCCTATTGGCCCCCCGCCTGCGGAAAAACGAGCGCGCCTTAGTGACTCTACGCCAGGGGGGGTGCCAAAGAAACCTAGGACTGGAGGCAGTGAAGGGAGCGCAAGCGCCCACGCTACCTCAAGTCCCACCTTAAATACAATTAGAATAGGAATAGTCTCTAAAGACTATCCACAAGAAATCTTGACAATGGAACAACTCAAGGCCATACAAGAAGGAATCCTGGGCAGGATCGTGGAACTAGTTGGCGGCACCACACAGCCAAAGTTTCACGGCTCTATCCTCAAACCAGGGTGGGTGCAGTTCAACTGCGACGATGAGGCCACAGCAGAGTGGCTGAAACTCGTTGTTGGACAGCTGAAACCTTGGGAGGGGGATGAAATCCCCCGACCCATAGTACTGACTGGTCTCTTCCAGAATAGTGCAAGGGATGGGAACGATAAGATCCTAACCTTTGTAAAGGCACAGAACCTTGGCCTGAACACTGATGAGTGGAGGGTCCTGAAAAGGGAAGAGAGGGGCGAATCAATGCACCTCGTCTCTTGACCAGCACTCTGAAACCAAGCTGAGAGCCCAAAACCATCTGCTCAGCTATAAATTTGGCACTGTTGGACTCAGGAAGAGGAGCGGGAAACCCGAGGGGGGGAGTAGGCTCCCCACCTCTGGCGGAACGGCCTCACCTGAGGACTACATTCCGAAGGAAAAGGGGAAAACCTTGGCTCTTAAAGAAAAGGTAACACCCTCTGGTTCACAGCCAAAGAAGGAAATACAAACTGCAAAGAGTGGGAAAGAAGGCCAAACAAAATCGGCCTTGGCAAGGGGATCAAGTCAGAACCCCAAACCCAATTCTGCATAATGGACAATAAAAACAATCTGAGCTGCCTTCAAATTAACTTGCACCACGCAAAGGCAGCAACTGATGCTCTCGTCCGGACCTTTGTATGCGAGAGGCTGCAAATAGCCCTCATACAGGAGTCATGGGTGAGAGAAGGAACAATCAAAGGAATACCAAGTGGAATGGGTAAGCTGCTCTACTGTCGGGACCATGGCGCGCCTCGTGCGGCGATGGTCATCGGTGGTGGGGTCAATGCCCTGTCCATTCCGGAGTTCACCACAAGGGACCTAATAGCAGCCCTAGTAGAGGTGCCAACCGCGCGGGGTGTGCAAGAGGTAGTAATTGCCTCGGCATACTTTTGCGGGGACTCTAATGAAGCACCTCCGGAAGAAATTCACAGGCTTGCTCAATACTGTCAGCGGACCTGCAAGGGACTGATTTTGGGATGCGATGCAAATGCCCATCACACCCTGTGGAGCAGCAAGGACATCAACAACAGAGGTGAGTGTATTTTAGAATTCTTAGCTCAATATGGTATTGATGTGGTGAATGAGGGCAGTAAGCCCACATTCATCACATCGAACAGACAAGAGGTCTTAGACCTAACCTTAATAAATGCCACTTATGGTATACAGATCTCAAACTGGTATGTGTCTGATGAAGTATCTCATTCGGACCATAGACACATCAGGTTCGGAATCATAGCTTTGGAGAGAGTAGAGGAGGAGCGGAGAATACCTAAGCTAACAAACTGGAGCTTGTATAAAGAGCTCCTTAAACAGCGCGTAGAGGATATGGAGGGACTGTTTGATGTACAGGACCTAGATGTATCCACTACCCAACTGCAATCAATCATACAAGATTCATACGAAAATAGTTGTCCTCTGAAAAAAGAGGGATAACTAGAAGCGTCCCCTGGTGGAATCAAGAGCTAACCACTCTAAGATCTAAAACCAGGAAACTCTTCAATAAAGCTAAGCGGGATAAAAATTGGGAAGCATACAAAACTGCCCTAACCGCTTATAACAGGGAACTTAGGAAATCCAAAAGAAGATCATGGAAGTCTCTATGTGAAAGCATTGAGAGCCAATCTGAAACTGCGCGTCTACATAAAGTGCTCTCAAAGAACCAATCTAATGGGCCGAGCCTTCTCTTAAAGAAAGACGGCAGTTATACAAAGGACCACAGGGAAACCTTAGTGGAACTTATAAACACTCACTTTCCGCACAATGTAATAGTTGACGACGGGAAGGAAGTAGATATATGGGATGGTAGGAGACCTAATAGATGGACGGAAAGTCTGTCTGGAAGAGTCTTCTCCCCTGATAGGGTAGAATGGGCAATAAATTCCTTCGGCCCATATAAATCTCCTGGAGGGGATGGCATATTCCCAGCCTTGCTTCAACAAGGAATGGAGAGTCTGCTTCCGCTGCTGGTGAGGGTATTTAGGGCAAGCTATACCCTGGGATACATTCCCCGGCTGTGGAGGAAAGTAAGGGTGGTTTTTATCCCCAAGACGGGGAGACGGTCCACGTCTGACCCCAGATCCAATCGACCTATAAGTCTTACATCATTTCTTTTGAAAACAATGGAAAAGGTGCTAGACTACCACATAAGGGTGGAAAATTCTATAGAAAAGAAAATCCATCCTAATCAATGGGCCTACCAGTCCGGTAGATCAACAGTTGGCGCACTAGATAGCTTGGTATCCAAGATAGAAGGAGCGCTAGATCACAAGGAGGTGGCGGTTTGTGCTTTCCTGGATGTGCAGGGTGCTTTTGATAGCACCATGCATGTGACCATGGAGGATGCCGCCGCCTCCAAGGGCGTCGGACCCTCAACGATTGCCTGGATAAAAGCAATGTTGGGGACAAGACGTATTACGGCTGAACTGGGAGGGGAGATGATCACTGTGATATCTGAGAGGGGATGCCCCCAAGGAGGGGTACTTTCACCCCTGTTATGGACCATGGTGGTTGATAGTCTCCTCACCAAACTCAGTGAATCCGGATTCGAGGTGCAAGGATACGCGGATGACCTTGTAATTATTATTAGAGGCAAACACATAGAGGTCTTAATGGAACTCATGCAACATGCCCTCAATATATCCTACAATTGGTGCTTGGAAAGGGAACTAAACATCAATCCAAGCAAAACAGTAATAGTGCCCTTCACCAGGAAGAGGAAGCTAAGATACATGGCTCCCAAGATTGGTGATGTCACTATTAACCCTCCACTGAAGTCAAATATGTAGGAGTAATCCTAGATCAAAAACTAACGTGGAATCCACATCTTAAAAGGGTAGTGGATAAAGGTACGATGGCCCTATGGACATGCCGAAAGATGCTTGGCAAAACATGGGGACTGAAACCTAAAATGACCAATTGGTTATACCTAACTGTAGTCAGACCTATTATCACCTATGCCTCACTTGTTTGGTGGCCGAAGGTTGAACAAAGGACTGCACAAAATAAACTGCAAAGATTGCAAAGGCTTGCATGCCTAGCGATCACAGGGGCAATGCATACATGCCCTACTGCAGCCATGGAGGCACTGATAGGCCTCCTTCCTCTGCACTTGCACGTTAGAAGGGAGGCCATGTCATGTGCAACCAGATTGGCCATTCTTGGTCAAATTAAACTAAGAACTGGACTCGGACACCTTCGAATTTTGGAAGAAGTACCAGAGATACAAATGGGCATTGTAGTTTCGGACTTAGTGCCAAAACAAAAAGCTTTGGAAAGAAGTATAAAATCCTTCTTACAAATCGTTCAACTTGGGATAATGGAGGTCCTAAACTTGAATCAGGAACCAATATGTGGTACACTGATGGATCGGTGATGGATGGTGGGACTGGCGTGGGACTGGTCGGACCCAATTGCAGGCGCAGTATAGCCCTGGGTGCTTTTCCCACCATCTTTCAGGCAGAGATTTACGCTATAATGGCTTGTGCCAGAATAAACATAGAAAGAGGGATGCGAGGGGCAAAGATCGCTGTGGCAACTGATAGTCAGGCGGCTATCGGGGCTCTGAGCTCCTGCATGTATGATTCTAAACTGGTTTGGGAATGTCAACGTACCCTACAGCAACTGGCTCAACACAACAGAATTAATCTGATGTGGGTGCCGGGGCATCAAGGTGTACCAGGCAATGAGGAGGCTGATCGCCTCGCTAAGAAGGAAGGAGCCAGAACCGCCTACTGTGGTCCGGAACCCTTCTGTGGACTTTCTAAGGCCCACATTAAAGAATTTCTGACACAATGGGAACACAAAGCTATGACCAATTACTGGACAAGCATCCCTGGTCTCAGACAAGCTAAAGATCTGATTGATCTTTCTCCGAGAAAGGCAAAAGAAGTGCTTGCTCTGAGTAGATCTGATCTTCGACTTTTGACTGGAATTCTGACTGGACATGGGCCAGTCAGATATCACCTCAAGAAAATGGGAAAAGTTGAATGTGATTCATGCCGATACTGCCATGAAGCAGTAGAAACGGCAGAACACATTCTATGTAATTGCGAAGCTTTAAGCTGGCAAAGATATTGGTATTGGCAGAGGGATGTACTGAAGCCTTACGATATCAAAACTTCGTCTCCTGGAAGAGTCCTGAAATTCCTGCGGAAAATCGGGATGAACCAGGAGTTTTAATAGACAAGGGCGTGTCACAAAAGATCCAAGTGGGTCGCAGTGACAAAGGGCCTCAATAGAGACCACCACCCTAACAATCTAATCTAATCTAATCTAAGTTATGTTGTGTTTGGCCCCACTCTGCAGGAATTTCCAACCATTGAACTTACCACGTGTCTCCAGATTGCAGGACATTTTATTTTCCTAAAGGAATATAAGTATTCCAGAAATAAGAATGTCATTCTCCAGTTAAGTGAGGCTCTTGTTGACCTGTAAATTCGAGCTGGGATTCCACCACACAGCCACTTAAAACGTTAAACAAAGCTGATAGGTCTACGGATGTGCTGGATCTGAAGCCTCAAAGCATGGTGTTAGTGCGGAGAAAAGCAAGCAGTTTCTGGACAGTTTGAATGAATTGTTTGACATTGCTGCATGCCAATGCAAGGATCTGCTTGCATGTAACTGTGCCAAAGAACTGAAAATTCCAGCTCGAGAAAGAGACTTTTTAGTTGACCAAAGAATAGTTCGCAGAATGCAAATTGGCAGACTAGACAAAACTGTAACTAAAATGATGAACATGAGTTCTGCAAGAATTTTTTTATGGAAGAAAGAGTAGCAGATGAGAAGAAAAGAAGAATTGAGCAGGAATGCCCAGTGCTGTCTGCAGACACTACTGCAATTAAAGATTCAGCTTCATCACCTGATCATGAGGTGACAGAAAGTATACCTGACAATGATTTCGTTACTCCTGGTGTTTGCCGGAACACAACACAAATCCCTACCGTTGCACTAGAGGCAGAGAGGTATGGAGTGTCCAACAGAGCAGCAGCACTAGTTGACTATGGTGTTGTCCGTGCAGATGACAAGACCAATATTATAGATCCTTAGAAAATCTGTAGAGAACGAGAAAAGCTAAGAAAAGACATAACGAAAACAACACAGGAAGAAGAATTGGAAATAGTTGGAGTGTTTTTTGATGGCAGGAAAGACAACACCTTGATCAAGGAAAAGAAAGGCAGAAAATGGTACAGCAGTAAAAAGGTAGAAGATCACTATGTTGTGGCCAGAACCTGGGAACTGTCTACCTTCAACACATTGCTGTGGACAGAGGAACAGGTGAGGATGTTAAGCAGATAAATTGCATAGAGCATTATCAGACATTGGAATCTGTTGACAGCATCATTGCAGCTGGAACTCGGACAGCATACCCCTTCAAATTACTCCTTGGACCCTAAAGGTGGACTAACGATCCTCTTTTTTTTAGGAGGAGCAGCTAGATAGACCTCTTGCAGTGGTTCATTTGCAGTTCGTAATTGAATGAACTCCCCTCCTGACATCTACAAAAGACCTAGGGTCCCAGCAGTCCCACTTAGTGTAAGAGACCTGATGGCAAAGCCCCTAACTACATGTGAGACCCTTCCACTTGCAGTCTTCCATAGGTGACCCACTTCCTGATGTTGACATAGACGACATTAGTTGAGATCAGAGATACCTCTACAGAATTGTAAGAGCTATAAGAACTGGTGTTGTTACTGAGGATCTAATGCATGAAAAACCTGGAATTATGTCATTGGCAAGGTGGGTTACTACTGCCAGTAGAATTTGTCGCCTCTACATAACAACAGCACAACCTACTGGAGAATTGCAGTCATTGGCGAAGTTTGTTGTGGTTTGCTATGCACCAACGTGGTTTCGAATAAAATGCAGACCCAGATGCAATGATGGTCCAAAGCATTTGCTGCAACAGATCAAAATCCAAAGACAGCTGTCACCAGATATTGCCAGTATAACATTGCCTGTCATCAAAAGAAACGGTTACTGGGCTCACCAAGAAAATTTGCTACTGGAAATAAGCAGTATACGACGAAGAAGAAAAACAGAAAAAAATGCTATCATAGAATTTAATGCAAAACGGCAACAACCAGGTCCAAGTCAAAATTATATCAGAGAATTTCGTCCACCGCACATCGCTGACAGTTGTCAAACACTGAAAGACCTACTGCCTCCTATAGATCAGTGCAGGTTCGAGCCATCTATGACACGAAAACTGTCTGATGAAGAGCTTAATAACTTTATGCAACATCCTTATCGTATCACCATAACGTGCCACTCACAGGGAGTGGAAAGATGTGTAAAACTGGTGACTGAAGCATCTGACATGGTACGTGGAGCTGATGCAAGAGATGGATAAATTCATGCAGTATTAAAATCAAGGCAATTTATCCCATTATATGAATCAAAACAGGACTTTTCTGCACCAACATTAGACTAAAGGCGATAGAACACTATGCTTGTAATTTTTGTAGTAACTATTGTTTGAAAATTTACTGTAAATTGAATAACACAAAGATAACCACCGATTTTCTTTAACTTTAATGTAAAAAAGCGAACACTTCCTTTCGATCACATTTTTGAAAAGAGAATGTTTGTGTGAACAAAACCCCAAATGTGCATCTTTAATTTCAAACATATGACTCAGGGATCTGACATTACTAATATA
>JABUQX010034754.1:57500-65000 GCA_015478945.1 Trachelipus rathkii | reverse complement strand
TGTGCAGCTTCATCTTTGAAACTATAAAAACCACATGATTGGAGATGAGACTGTTTAGCGTCGTCTGAATAATTTAACAAATGCTCTATATAGCTTCTATAAGGATAATTAGCCGCTGACGCCCCTAGTGAAGTTCCGTTAAGATAGACTTCAACCTGAGTGAAACATGTATACAGGAAATTTGATTCTGTATATACTATATGAATATCACCGAAGGGAAGATCTGTACCGTCAGGTTTTGTGAATTTCGTTTTTACATATAAAACACATTAGAGGGGTCTAGGTATTGATCAGAAGTACCTGGAATATTGGAACCCCAGAGGAACATCTGTATTGGTAATTGAATGCAGAGGATTAATACTGATAAAGTTGGAATCGCTAACGCTAATCTGTGTAGGGTTCATGGAGAAGAGATCCAACTCACTCTTACAACAATCAGGACTAGAGGGATGAAGGAAATGCATCTTTGCATGTAAGTGAGTTCTTGGTCGTATAATGAACAATTTCATGAAAAACATTACTTATATACACAGCTCGTACACCTCGTAAAAAAGTTATCAGTTAGTAATTAAATACATCAATACATTTTTTTTCTTTTAGAGGTTTTTCCGCTTGCCTTTTCTTTTATGAATCTTCTTGGTACCTCGACCTTGACCTGACATTTTACGCCTTATTTTACGCTTAACATCATCCAACACCACCTTGAAAGATCGCAATACGTCTTTTTAATGTGTTGTACGAGGATTTACTTCCTGCAGCAATATCTTGTCAGTATGCAAACCTGTTCTATAGCTTTTACCTATATATTCCCCTGCCCTTCCTGAGTAGAGTGGGCCTCTTTGCACTCTCCTTCCATAGCTTGGCAAAAAAAATCCACCTCAAGGCTTACACCCCTTCTTGCATTTTGTTCCCCCTTGAATACCTTTCTCTTCTCGTCCTATTATTACAGGAGACCTTTCTCTTTATACTTTTTTATCTTTACACTGTGAGAGTATGTTAAGGAACGAAAAAATATATATGACTACACCTCTTATATATATTCCATTATCCTGTAATTACTGCAACTTTTCTAATATGAACTTTGCATAACAATGCGCCGTATGTAAAGGGAAAAGGATTTCCTTCTACATCTTTTATATGCACGCGTACAGAGTCAAAATTTGATCTATTCAAAGGTAGATAATGAACATTAGGGAATGTTATAACTTTACTCTCTTTGGGGAAATATACTACTCTTAATAAAGGAGCTTTAGTATTACCTACATATTGATGATCAATTATATTTGTATATACATAAGCTATACCTGGGTGATTGAGCATCTTGGATGGGGTACATGTATAATGCAGTACACGATCTGCTTCATCTTTTGTTCAAGGGTCATGCGGTTATTCTCCACAGATAGTATAACCTCTTCAACATAGTAGGGATATCATGAAGTATATCCAACTCAGCATCACGTCTACGAATATGTTTACGTTGCCATGGCGATCGTTCGAGAAAAAACATGTCCCGGTCTCGTAGGTTTACATTTACTTTTGAACTTAAAGATATTATTACTTTATCTTCATAGGTACGCATTTCAGTTTTGTATACCAAGTCCTTACACATAATACTCATATCAAAGAGAACGTTTAAATGACTAAAAATAGCAGGTACCGATTTAAAATATGACCTCCGCAAAGTAAATTCTTCAAAGAAGTATTCTTTTGTAGCAAATGATGTCGTATTCAGCTTTTTGGCAATTGTAGTCCTTTTCAGATAACGAGTATCTTCCACTTGTAATATAGTTTCAACACATTCTACACTTCTGTACACACCCATCCAGAATAGATTGTGAGGCAAATTTTCTATGTCCGTATTTAATATCATTTCACATAAACCTATTTCATACTCTGTTCGTTCAAGGTAAACATTTCAATTAACAAGTAGTAAAATCCGAGAGTTTATTATCAGGATGTAAATCCAAGGAGGCTGAAGACGGCAGAGTTAAATAAAAGTGATCTACACCCTCCATGATTATAATGACAACTGATTAATGATTCTTAACTTCACTTGCTTTTATATAAGTATTAAACTTAGCAGATATCCCTCCATTTTCACAAGTAACTGCTTATTTTTTTCCTTTACCTCTACCAGTTCGCTAATATCTTTTTCAATTATATTCGTGAGTTCAGGGTTGAACCTTCTTTTTGTATTACTTGTTTATAAAATCCTCCATTTTATCTTTTTCCGATCTAAATCTTCCAGGTAATATATACTTTAAACTATCACGACGGCAGTGGACGGAATATTGTGAACATTTAAAAACTTCCGTGTCTCATCCGGATTCCATACCCCTTTCTGAATCTTCTTCTGGTTCTAAGGAACTCTTACAATAATCGTTTTACCTTTATTCCTGAATTATCTTTTTTTTATTTTGTTTTCTTTTTCAACCCAATATGCGGTATACGTCCTCTAGTTTTTGACATTTCTAAAGGTGTCGCCTTTATAGTTCTATGGTAAGATCTGTTATAAGAATAAGCTAGATCGTCCAGTATATCAATATATTTAAAAGTATTCATTTTAGTAAAGTACCTATGCATGCGTTCTTTAATAGTACGTTGGACTCTTTCAACTATTGCCGCTTTGTTTACGGAAAATGTATTGTAATAGCTTATACCATACTCCCAAGTCAGCTCCTGAAACTCTCGACCCTTGAATTCCATTCCTGAATCTGTCCAGAATGATTTAGGTGTTCTCCTCTCATCCTCTATAATTTCAAGTACTGCAGTGGCAACTGTAACTGATCTTTTATCTTTTAAGGGCTTCAACCACAAGTATCTAGAGTATACGTCAATAGTAAAAAGTATGTATTGAAATCCTTCATTATAAGAACTATATTTAATCATTTCGGATAAATCTAATTGCCATACACTGTCGAGCTGTGGAGATATGGTTTTACGTGTAGGAAATTTTTTTCTTACAAGTTTATGTAGAGTAAATGCCTCTTCGCCCTCTAAATATGCTTTTAACTCTTTTTTCTCAATATTAGGATACCTTAAAGCAAACCTGGTGAAACCGCCAAAACTATCTGGTTCCCTCAGATTGAAGTAATACTTATCAACTACCTCCTTTGCCTCCATGTTGGCTACTGACCCCATGTAAACGCTATATATATATATATATATATATATATATATATATATATATTATATATATATATATATTATATATATATATTATATAATATATATATATATTATATATATATATATATATATATATATATATATATACATAAAAATTACTTAACACAAATATGTTTAAAATAACATTTATTTATATACAAGCATTACAACTAAATAAATATATGATAATACATAATTACGATTTAATCCAAATATGTTTATTATAAGGTGTTTTTCTCATTCTTCCTCTGGTAACACGTTTAAATTTGTCTGAAGCGTAAGAAGTACCAGAGGGACTTGAATCAGGTCTTGGTGTAACGGGTATATTATCCAAATCTGCTAATCGTTGTGTATTTAAGATTAAAGTTCTGGGAAAATTAATAGTCTGAAGTTCTTGTTTGAATCTCATTCATCCCCTTTTACAGGACCTTTCTTCCAGTTACGTGAGAGATAGCTATCAAAATCCACAAATTTGATCCTTTAACTATTATCATCATCAAATTACGATCTGCACGCTTCATGTCAAAGATAATTGTTTCTTTTAAAATATTATATAAAGCTATTCTGAATTTAACGTACTCTTAATAGGTAAGTCTCTCCTCTAGGATTATTTTTAAAAATTTAATTCTTCATTTTTCACTTCAAGTTTTACTTCATTAGGAATATCTACATTATCGGTTAGCGGTATACGTAGGGATGGATGTAGATGCAAGTCTTTAAGATCTATCAATTTTTGTATGGCATCTTGGTATAAGATGCGTTTCTCATGGATGTTAATGTCTGAATTTAATATCCTGTACACTTCTTTCTCGTAACTGGTTATCTGTTCAACTTTAGGGTCATATAAGCTGGGAGGTAGAGTCTGCTGAAAAGCTAATGATCCGTTCACAATATGAGGATTCTGTTGGTGTAACTGTTGAAGTGAAAGAGGCTGTAATGCTAATGCATTGGGCGGTAATATCTGCATATATTGGGGTTGCGAATGATGAAACTGTGGATTTTGCACAGTGCGTGGTAATAACTGTTCATATAGAGGTTGTGAATGCTGATTCTGAGGAACTGAATTCTGTACAGATGCTGTATTATTAAATATAATTCATTTTCTCATACTCATTATATGGAAGTACAGCACGCTTACTGCATCATGGGGACAAGCCACTTAGTTATCAGTGAGCTATAACGGAAGAAAAGTAAATGGTAGGAATACCCCTCTCCTCGCTTGGTAGTAACTTCTTTTTATTTTTTAGATTTTTAATGTTGAGGGAGAGTTTTTTAATGATGTTTCTATAACGACGTAGCTTTACCTTCTGAGGTCTGTTTAAAGGAACATTTCCTTTTATAAGATTTAAACAGACTTCACATACACACTGGATGAATTTCTCATCCTCACTAATTAGTTTACGTTTTTCAGAAGGCTTCAGCTTTTTAAATTTTTTTATAAGAGGTAAATACTTTGCAACTAGAGCGCTCATTATTCAGGTATGTATACAGTTTCTATCTCGTAGGGAAGAATGTTGGTACGGAGCAATACTCTGTGCGTGTTTTTGGGGTGAAGTTCACACATCAAATAACCGTGGGGGATTGAAGTAACCTCTTTATATACTTTTAAGAACTCTTTCCTTTGAAGGGGAAACATTTGAGTTGCCAATACATTAATTTGACTCATGTCTCTTCTCTGGCCAAACAACAGTAAATACTGTGTGTTTAAAGAAACACTTCGCATATGCTTGCTTTGATGAAAAATATTCTGCGTTATGAAAAACACAGAGATATTTAGATGGTGAGAATAAACTGTGAACGCTTCTGCTATTTCCAAATTCAATTTGTGCATTAAATCATCTAATACAATAATTTTGTGACCATGTATATTATCCACCGATCTAATATCGTATATGCCTTCATGAAATTGAATAACATCTTTATATTCTTTAAATTTTTCCTGATAAACATTATAACACCATATTATTTTTACGGGGGGCTGCTCAAAAATCTCCATTTCCTTTAAAATATTTAATAATAGAAAGGTTTTACCACAGCCTGTCGGCCCAGCTACAAGACATGTAGCCGGACTTCGGAACGTAAATTTCTCAACATCCATACTCGTTAAGTGAATAATGAATAATGAGATAAAGCTGTAAAGCAGTAAAGTATATGTTTTTTAATATTGTACGAAATTTTATTTAAAACAGCTTATATATCAGACACTGCGTGTGTGTTTTTCTACATTACAATTTTTAAATAAAAAGTATTAAAACAAAAATAATAATAATAATAATAAAATAATAATAAAATAATAATAAATAAAAAGTATTAAAACAAAATAAAAAATATAAAAGAAAACATAATGATAATAAATATATGAGTTAAAACAGTAAACATATGAGTTAAAGCAGTAAAACATATGAGTTAAAGCAGTAAAGCAGTAAAACATATGAGTTAAAGCAGTAAAACAGTAAAACAAAAGCATACTAATCCCTTAGGTGTTAGGTAATAACACCTCTATTGATTTACTGATTTACTGCTTAGGTATGTAAGTATATGGTTTTATAAATTTCGTACATTTTATTAAAATGAATGTCATAGTATACTTTGAAATGAACATTCTTTGATATAGTTTACATGATATCATATTTTTTGTTCACGCGGTAATATTGCGTCTGCGGACGCACGCGGCGGCGGTTACGCGGAAATATTGCGTCTGCGGACGCACGCGGCGGCGGTAATATTGCGCCCTGCGGGGCCCGCAGGGGGGGGGGGGGGGGGAGTGGGGGGGGGGGGGGGGGGGGGGGGGTGACTTGCGACGCGGACTCTGAAACGTTTGCGGTCACTGTTCTCAAATGTGTAGCTCTTTAGATATATATTCTGGCATGCTATAAGTTGTTCAGAAAAATACTAACTCATGTAGGAAGCATTCTAAGCACTTGTAATATACCCATTCGATTCTCATACCTTAATAAACTAGGGTAGATACCCATATTAGGGCTATTAGGGGTTCAGGGGAGGCTAGAAAAGGCCTTGAAAAAAGTGCACTCAGTTGGCATCTATGTGGCACTCACGTTGCACTATTGTGGCACTCAACTTGGCAAACTCGTTGGCATGTTCCCCCCCTTGTGTCCCCCCTCATGGCACTCATTGGCACTCAATTGGCACTCATTGGCACTCACCTGGCACTCACCAGGCACTCATAGAATAATCATAGAACCACTAATAGAACATCACTAGATACTCCTTACGGTGTTGGGAACCATCAAAGTTGAACCATCAATAAATCTGAAGTCATGAAGTTGAAATCATCATATAGATGCGCAACAAAGATGACGTCATCCCCAAGTTGAGCATAAAAGTTGAGCATCAAGTTGTATGGGCACGTGTAGGCTAGGTATCGTGTACTCTAGGTGAAGGTTGGGTTGGATCTAGGTGTAGGTGAAGGTCTTGGTGGAGCCTCGGTGTAAGGTGTAGGTGTAGATTAGGCTTGGTTGAAGCTGGGTGGAGGCTAGGTGTAGGTGTAGGCTAGGTACAGGCTAGGTGTGTGTGGGTGTGTGTGTGTGTGGCGCGCCCGCGTGTGTATCTGTTACCGAAATATCAAAAAATAGGGCTAAGCCCCTAAAGGGTGCAAAATTAGGTGGGCAAATTGACCCATGGATGACCAAAGGTTTGGTCGAAAAAAATAGGGTGGGACATGTACAACGGTTGCTGACGCAACCGTTTGGCGCAACCCTTCTTCGAAGGGTTGCAAAAATTAAGGGTTGCCGAAAAATTAGGGTTGCCAAAAAATTAGGGTTCCCAACAAAATTAGGGGGTTCTCAAAATTAGGGTTCTCAAATTTTGGGTTCTCAAAAATTTGGGTTCTCAAAAAATTTGGGTTCTCAAAAAAATTTGGGTTGCCGAAAAATACCGTGGGCCAAAATGACCCATGGAAGACGGAGGGTTGGTCGAAAAGGTAAAGTCCCAAAAGGTAAAGGCCCAAAAAGTCAAGGTCAGGTAAAAATTTGGGGCTCAAAAAAGTGTCAAGCCACAAAAAAATAAGGTAAAGGCAAAAAGGTCAAGGACAGGTAAAAAATTGGGCTCAAAAAAGGTCAAGGTCAAAATCCTAGGATTCTGCGGGGGCCCATGTCATTTGCGTGCAATATGCCCTTCCTACTACTTATATATATATATATATATATATATATATATATATATATATATATATATATATATATAATATATATTTATATATATATATATATATTATATATATTATATATTTATATATATATATATATTATATTATATATATATATATAATATAATATTTATATTATATATATATATAAATAGAAATATATATAT
>JABUQX010034754.1:35000-40000 GCA_015478945.1 Trachelipus rathkii | reverse complement strand
AGGTAATGGACCCATCTATGCATATTTCAAGTTTGAAGTCATTTCGAAAAAAATTCTGGAAGTTGATACGAAAAATGTCAAAACATGGGTTTTGAAAAATTGAAAATTCTGAAAATGACTACGGACACAGAAAAACCCCGAAAAACACGTTTTAGGAGGGCAAAATAAACCTTTACAGTTTTGGTGTGTGTATTAGGGTCAAGATCTGCGGAAAAAAAAAAAAAAAAAAAAAAAAAAAAAAAAAAAAATTTCCGAATTTATATTTATTTTAGTCCTATGTAAATTTTTCCACAGTACGATATAATATTTGGATCCCTGTCCTTGAAGGAGAGATTTTCAGATTCCAATGAAACGGCTCTCTCTCTCATTTGTACCTTCATCCGAATAATATGAAAATCGACAAGGAAAAGTTCATTGATGAAATGGAGAAAGTTCAACTGAAGTATAAGTCAATGAGTTCAATGGACAATTTTCTTGCCGAAGCAAGTCTTTGGTATGACGTGTGGTCTAAGTCATATAATAATGACATTCAGTTAATTGATTTATTGAAGCATTCTAAAACATTTTATCCATCAGTAGACACCGCTCTCATGATTGCTCTTGCTTTTCCTTCAACTACGTGCACAATTGAAAGGTCATTTTCTATTTTAAGAAGAGTCAAAACGTGGCTGAGAAGTACTATGGGTAATGAACGGCTTAGCTTTTTGTGCATGCTTAGCGTTCACCGTGAATATATTGCACAGGCTGGTCAGCAGTACCTCGATGAATGTCTCAATAAGTTTTCGTCTAAGCCTATAGGAGGCTTCAATTTCTTTTCACGGATTCATAAATATTGTATATATATATATATATATATATATATATATATAAGGCGTTTTCGATTTCATATTTGTAATATATATATATATATAGTATATATATATACTATAGAGAAGAGAGAGAGAGAGAGAGAGAGATGAGAGAGAGAGAGAGAGATTGAGAGAGAGAGAGAGAGAGGAGAGAGAGAGATTGAGTAATTTCTTAAATTCTATTTGTTGTCTTCTTTAAAGGTTTAAAAGTTACTTGCAGTTTATCCTGTGAATTATACCTATAAACAGACTTATGATTATAAAAAGAGAAATAATTTATTTAAATAAAATTTAATTAATTGTTTATTTTTAATTGAGTATATGCATTTTCCCCGAGTATATATATATATATATATATATATATATATATATATATATATATATATATATATATATATATATATATATATATATATATATATATATATATATATATATATATATGGTACATGTGAATTTGATGGCATGTTTTCTTGCGTAGTTTTTTTTATACTGAAAAAGTTTAAAATACCGCATAATTGACAAAATTAAATTACTTTATGGTGTGAAGTTCATTAAATCTTTAGTTTTTTACCTTTTTTTAAATTTTTTGGTAAGAATTGTATGCATTTATTAATTTCCTTTTTTATATATCTATATATTATTTACGAATTGTGTTTAGTTATTAATTGGTTTCTTGCTGATAAAGTTGCTACAGAATGTTATTCATTTGAATTATTCTTATTTTTTTTTATTTAGGTATTTAATATTGTTTAATATGTCTCAAAGTTACAACCTTGAATGGTTAAATACTAATATAAAAAAAGAAGTTGAAGCTGTAAAATTTTTCTAAAATTTTAATATTATACAAATAAATAAAGTGTGCATCAATGGACATTCAATGAAAGTGAAAGAACGTGGAAATAGTTGTGTTTGGCAATCTTGAATTAAACCATGTAAAAACATTAGACTTTAGTTAAAGTAATACCATAGTTTTATTTTTTTTTTTTTAAACTTTATGATTACCCTAGGGTAAAATTTAAACAAGATTGTAAATACTTAACCTAAAATTTTATGACTCTGAAAAACGCATGCCATCAAATTCACATGAACCATATATATATATATATATAATACTATATATATATATTATATATATATATATATTATATATATATATATATATTATATATATATATATAATAATATATATATATATAATGTGTTATTAACCTTTGCCCCCCCTGGAAAATTTTCTGCGCCACCCATGTAATATATTATATATATATATATATATATTATATATATATATATATTATATATAATATATATATATATATATATATAATATATATTATAATATTATATATAATATATGTATATATAATATATATATATATATATATATATATATACTATATAATATATATATATATAATATATATAATATAATATATATATATATATATATATATATATATATATATATATATTATATATATATATATATAATTATATCATATATAGTATATATATATTATTTGGTTTGCTATAGGATTGATATGATGCCAAAATATCTAAACATAGAAATTAATAAATAATAATAATAATAAAATAATAATGAATAATAAGAATAATAATATAATAATAATAATATAATATAATATAATAATAATAATAATTAATAATAATAATAATAATAATAATAATTAAATAATAATAATTTAATAATAATAATAATAATAATAATAATAATAATAATAATAATAATAATAATAATAATAATAATAATAATAATAATAATAATAATAATAATAATAATAAAATAATAATAATTAAATAATATAATTTAAATAATAATAATTAAATTAATAATAATAAATAATAATAATACAGACATAATAATTATATAATAATAAATTTATAAATAATAAAATTAATAATATAAATAATAAGTAATAAAAATAATAATTATAAACTAATAATAGTAATTAAATAATAATAATAATAATAATAATAATAATAATAATAATAATAATAATAATAATAATAATAATAATAATATTTAAATCAGCGTCAATTTTAACAAACTTTTTGTATTTTCTTTCTATTCTTCTAAATAATTCTTTATTTTCAGAAGAAGATATTTATTAAGGACTATTCTAGAATAAAATGATGTTAAAGATTTAATATTTTACCAATATATCGCTTGTATGAATAATTCAGGCATGATCATGGTTAACTAACTATTTATAATGCAGTTTACAAATAATAAATTTCAAAATATAAAAATCTAAAATTATTTTACATTAATTGTGAAGTTTAAAAAATAATTCAATGAAAAATCAAAAAAAAAAAAAAATTCACCATTAATGTAAAATAATTATAGATTTTTTATATTTAGAAATTTATTTTTTGTAAACTGCATTCTAAATAGTTAGTTAGCCGTGATCACGCCTGAAGTATAATGGCGAAATATCGATATAATATTAAAGGCTTTAACTTCTTTGTATTCTAGAATAGTTCTTACTATATTTTCTTCTGGAAATAAAATATTATTTAGAAGAATAGAAAGAACTTGCAAAAAATAATAATAATAACAATAATAATAATAAATAATAATAATTAATAAATAATAATAAATAATAATAATAATAATTAATAATAATAATAATAATTAATCATAATAAATAATAATAATAATAATAATAATAATAATAATAAATAATAATAATAATAATAATAATAATAATATAATAATAATAATAATAATAATAATAATAATAATAATAATAATAATAATAATAATAATAATAATAATAATAATAATAATAATAATAATAATAATAATAATAATAATAATAATAATAATAATAATAATAATAATAATAATAATAATAATAATAATTATAATAATAATAATAATTATAATAATTTTGGTAAAAAAAATTTTATTATTATTTTAATTATTATTATTATTATTATTATTATTATTATATTATTATTATTATTATTATTATTATTATTATTATTATTATTTGAATAGGAGAAAATTAAATTAATTTAAGGTTAGGGTTATTGGCTGCTGCTTGTGTTTGTCAGTGCTGTGTATAATGAATTACGTGCTTCGACCTTTGAATTCGTGGATGCCATTTACATATAAGTGCCAGGAGGTCATGTAGTCCCTGTAAATGCCCAGTGCTACGCCCGGGCATCGGGCTATGAGGCGAAGGAACCTCGTTACTCGTGAAAAGGATTCCGGGAATTGGAGTGACTTGGTAAGTAAGCGATGAGCGTCGCTCACTCTAAAAGACAAGTTCGATATTCAATTTGCAAATCTCTCTCTCTCTCTCTCTCTCTCTCTCTCTCTTTCTCTCTTCTCTCTCTCTCTCTCTCTCTCTCTCTCTCTCTTCTCTCTTCTCTCTCTCTCTCTCTCTCTCTCTCTCTCTCTCTCTCTCTCTCTCTCTCTCTCTCTCTCACACACATTAATTCTTTTCTTTATTTCTATTTGCTCTATTTATAACTTATTATCTTTCCTTCTTGCTCATCTTATTTCATATAGTTTTTTTTATGGAAAACCTCTTTGAATTATTATTATTATTATTATTATTATTATTATTATTATTATTATTATTATTATTATTATTATTATTATTATTATTATTATTATTATTATTATTATTATTATTATTATTATTATTATTATTATTATTACTATTATTATCATTATTATTATTATCATTATCATTATCATTATTATTATTATTATTATTATTATTATTATTATTATTATTATTATTATTATTATTATTATTATTATTATTATTATTATTATTATTATTATTTTATTATTATTATTATTATTATTATTACAGAATAATTTTTTTTTTTTTAAATATGCTTGTATTATTTATTATTATTATTATTATTATTATTATTATTATTATTATTATTATTATTATTATTATTATTATTATTATTATTATTATTATTATTATTATTATTATTATTATTATTAACGTATGATTTTGTTGCTGTTTCGGGCCTCTTGAAAATTTTCCTTCAACCGAAGGAATTTTCTTTATTACTATTCTAGAATAAAATAATCCTCTTGATTTTATTATTGTTCCGAGCTTTCGTCCGTATACTTCGAACGTTAATAATTTTATTTTT
>JABUQX010034754.1:0-30000 GCA_015478945.1 Trachelipus rathkii | reverse complement strand
CGATCGTTCTATAATGTTAACTGAGCACGAGAAGCACGAGTGCAGGAGTCGCATATAGATATATATATAAGTATATAATATATATATATATAGTTATATTAATATATATATATATATATATATATATATATATATATAATTATATATATTTCTATCATAAACTATATATATATATATGCTAAATATTATATATTAAAGTAGGGTATGTTCTTAAATAACTTATTACTTTATTTATTTAATGAAATTTAATAATACTAAAAGTAAAGAATAAAAAAAATTATTAATTTACATGAAAAAAATTGAATATATATATATATATATATATATATAATATATAATATAATTATATATATACTATATATATATATATATATATATATAGATTATAATATATATATATTATATATATATAACTATATATATATATATATATATAAGTAGTTATGGTACAGTTTGACCGGCCCCGGCCTTTTCGATATGAAGGAATAGATGTATAGGTCTGAAACTTGGAATATAAGCTATATATGGGTTAAGCAGCTCGAAACAGGGTAAATTTCAAGTCTCTAGGATGTATATAAAGGGGGGTCACCCCCGAGAGCGTAGCCGCTACGCCCGCGTTTATGCCCTTTTGGCTTTCCAATTCCAAGATTGAGTTAACCCTAACGTCTCCCAATCGAGCCAGGTGTTCGATGCGCGTGAGAGAGAGAGAGCGCGCGCGCGCGCGTGGCGCTACGCATACACCAACAATTTATTATTATATTATTATTATTATTAATTATTATTAGTTATTTATTTATTATTATTATTATTACGTCGAAGATTCGATTTCGGAAGGAAAGAATCTGAGTCGAAAAACGATTCCTGTAAGGAATCGTTTTTTTACGCATTCCGACTCTGTATTCCGCCGCGGTTTCTTCTTCGCATCCGGTTCTGACTCCGACTCCGATTACCAGCTTGCCTCCGACTCCGAACTTATCGTATCTAGCTAAAATTGGAAGGTGTTACGATGCATGAGTGTAACCTCATTTGATTACGAAGTTACGACCCCATGGGGTCTCCCGAAGGGGACCCCACCCATAAAAAAAAATTAAATTTGATCGTAATAAAGCTGAAATTTGGTGAGAGATCAGAGGTAATTTTAGAAGACTTGGTATGGATTCTGAGGAGTTGACTGTGGCACGCGTGTGCTGGAGCCGCTGCGGTGCCGAGTTAATAAACATTCGTATAACAACAATGTTGGTGTCTGTATATATGTTATCGAGTCTGTAGATTTCGAAAATAATGGTTTCAGAACCATTAAGAAAAAAATAAAAATAAAAAATAAATAAATAAAGTAAATAAATAAATAAAATTTCTTATTCTTTTTATGTTTATAAACTTATCAAAATTTATCGTTTTTTACCATAACCTAAATCAGTTAACATCAGTAAGATCAAAACCACCACCACCCACTATCGCTGCCACCCCTCCTGTCCAGTCGTGGATCTATTGATCTATTGATTTAAGGTCATATTTTTACTAAATTTGTAACGTTTTACATACCCTTAAAATCCAGTAAATCAGAAATCAAAACCACCATCCAACTACCAGTCCCGCCACCATCCTGTCCAGTTGTGAGTCTATTGATCTATTGATCTATTGATTAAGGTCAAATTTTTTTACTAAAATTGTAAACGTTTTACATACCCTAAAGCAGTAAATCAAGTAAAGTCAAACCACCATCCACCACCATCCCTCCACCTCTCTTGAGCCATCCATATCTACTTGATCTATTGATTCAAGTCACTTTCGAGTTCTTTGGATTAAACATAACATAAAATCAAGTTTCTTTATACAAAGATCAATTAATATATGTGACGTAACAAAGTTTTCCACATTAATAAAGCTTACTTTAGCATCAGCTGAACTATGAATATAACCACAACGACAAACCTAACACATCTTAAACGGGAATAAACTGTTAACAACATTAACAAAGTTCCATATTAACAACAGTAAAGTAACTAACAAACATACAAAAACGTTACTTATTCACACTTTTCAAACATGTCTCTTAACATAACGATGTTAATTTTACATTAACAAGGTAATATTTAACAAAATTACCATAACCTAGTGTAATTTCATACAGACCAGCGAAAGTTATGCTAACGTAACAAAAGTTTTCACATTAATAAACCATCGAAAACATTGCTAGAACTAAGAATAAAATACAACGACAAAAATTCTGGGGGGTGAACAAAAACATCTGTAAGCACAGAATTAAACTGCTAACATTAACAAAGGGCCAAACTTATCAAGAGTAAAAGTAACTAACAAGGCTCACAAAAACATAATCCATTTACACTTTATCAAACATATCATCAACATGAACAATGTTAATTTTACATTAACATAGTTTTATTTATTAACCAAAATTTAGCATAACCTTACCTACCCACCATAATACCTAATGGGTAAGACAAACAAAGTAAAGTTTTATTCTCTTCTCTGTAAAGCTAAACTATGTACATAAGCGTACTTAAACACACAGCAACCTGACTTAATAAACAGCTAAACATTAACAACTTAGTCAATAAAGCGAACATGAAGTGGGAAGGTAAAAAACAGTTTTCATTTTTATACATATAAATTTTCATTGAAAGAGAGTTATATAAATTACATAAAAAACATATAAATGCATAAAAACATAAGTTTATTTTTAAAATATATTAATTCATCTAATTAGAGAACATAGAGGATTCAGCATAACTTGGGTACGTTCTATATAATCGCTCTAAAGATTCAACACCCTTTTGAAAGGATGTAATATAAATGTCTTCAGCAACACTAAACCATTTTTCGTCATAGTATCGATTCAGGCCGCACTCATTCTGCTCATACAGAGAGAAGTAAACCTCATCCAAGTTTGATAGTTATTAACGCAACTCCTGTATACTGCATTATACGGGAAACCACACGTTTCGGTGTAAATATCATAGATTACACCATGTGCTATAGGTATTAAGTCCTCAAGTATGTCAACATCGTTAAGATGCTATTGTTAATTCGTTTTTTTATTTTAAGCAATGCTGTAATATTTTCAGTTTTCCGAACTGTGAAACCTATACAGCGTACGCATGAAGGTCACACAATCGAAGGGTTTCCAGTAGTGGCGACACCAAGGGTTTTAATATTGTCACATCGACGAGAACACAACGTCTATTCTATTAGAAACCACTTACGTTGTCTTCCCAGTTAGATATATCTCAAAAAGCGTCGATCCTTTCGGATAATCAAGATAGATATGCATGGAGCCATCCTAGTTGCGATCGATACTTGACTGAAATCCATCGCACAAAACAAATAGGTCTATTATTTGACCCTCTAGCAGGAATACAAGCAATGTAGCGACCGACCATTCGGTTTACGATTAAATAAAAAACACATCGTTGGAATAACGAACTCCTCGTTGAAGATATCAACAACAGCGTTAGAGATGCAGGGCGAGTCATCGTTCAACACGGTTGAAAAAATCCTACTGAAAGTAGAGTGATATAAACAATCCTTAAAGGTAATGAGATCTTCTCTTTTCAACCAATCAGAAGGATGAAGTAAAAACAGAATACGACGACACGGAAACGAAACCATATCAGTCCAAAGTATTTATATATCTCGTTAGCACAACAACAACAACAACAACAACAAAGATAACAACAAACAGCAATAACATAGCGCAAAAATAAGTTCTTTATATACTAACCAACCAATATATGCTAACTTAACATTGTTTTCACATTAATAAAGCTACATAGCATTACCAAGAACTAAGAATATAATGCACAATGACAAAAACCTAACCACACCTTACACACGAATAAACTACTAAACATTAACAAAGTTCCATCTTAACAACAGTAAAGTAACTAGCACAGCGTACAAAACGTAAACCTATTCACACTTTTCAAGCATATCTCTTAACATATCAATGTTAATTTTACCTTAACACTATTGATTTACGTCGCATTTCGAGTATCATTTCTAATTAAACAAATAGCACAAAAAATGAATGTCTTTATTACTAAACAGCGATATATGCTAACATAAACAATGTTTTCACAACTAATAACAGCTAACATTAGCATTTCATTATAGAACTAAGAAAATAATGTATAATGACAAACTTAACACAACTTTACGACTAATAAAACAGTTAACATTAATAAAGTTCCACACTTAACACCAGTAAAGTAGCTAGCATATAGCTTACAAAAACGTAACCTATTTCCAATACTTTTTCCAAGATATCTCTAACATAAACGTTAATCTTTACATTGACCACAGTAATATTAAACAAAAATTTATCATAACCCATCTCTAATATCATACAGACTGACGAATAACTGTACACAAACATTTTTATCTAAATATAATATAAAAATAACTCATTGAATATAATTATAAGGCACAGTGGAATACTTACTACATTATAAAGCGGTAAATCAGTAAATCAGTAAATCAAAAACCACCCTGCCCCGCCCCATCCACCCGTCCGTCCATGACCTTTGACTATTGATCTATTGTTATTAATGTCATAATTTCGCAGTATCCATTTCGACTAAAACACAACACAAAAATAAGTTTTTATATTATTAATAAACCATCGAATATATGCTAACGTAACAAAGTTTTTACATTTAATGTCGTAATAGCATCACCTGAATTAGAATATAATGTACAACGACAAAACTAACACACCATTACTACTAATAAACTACGAACATTAACAAACTTTCGCACTTAAAAACAGTAAAGTAAAGCCTAACACTTCGACAAAACGTAAACTATTCCCACTTTTTTCAAGCACATCTCTAAATATCAATGTCTAATTTTACATTAACATCGTAATATTAACAAAAATTTAGTATAACCCTGTCTATAATCATCATACTGACAACGATATAAGCTAACGTAACAAATTTGTTTACATCAACTTCGTAATATTATTAAACAAAAATTCATCATAACCTCGTCTAAAATATCAGAATCCCACGAATAATGCAAACGACAACAAGGTTTTAACTAACCACAACATAAAAATATCAAAATTCTTATCCTGACATAGGCATAAGAAATAAGTTCTTTTGAAATAAAATATCACAGTAAAGCGCTATAGTTTACTGATTTTAGGCAGAAATCAGTAAACCTGTAAATTCAAACCATCTCAACTCAGGCGTCCCTACCCATTCATTCGCCTATGATCTATTGAACTTATTGATCTAGAGTCATATTTTCGAGTATTTCATTTCTGGTGCGGGCGATAAACATACATAAGAAATAAGTTCTTTATATTACTAACCATCGGAATATAGGCTTACGCAACAAAGTTTTAGCGTCAAAAAAGCTAACATACGATAACCTGAACTAAGAATATAATGTACAATGCAAACCTAACATACCTTGCGTATGAATAATCGCTAACATCCTGAAAATTCCCTACTTTATCAAAGGTAAAGTAGCTAACAGGTCATACAATACTCGACATGTTCCCTCTTTTCCAGCATTTCAGCAAAACAGGTAAAGACGTATTATCTAACAAATTCCCTAAAAAAGTGGCCAATCTATCAAAGATACATGCATCTGAACTATGAATTGACGCTATCTTCATCAAAGTGTCACTCGTCCGAGTATAACATCATTGAACTATGAATAAGCGTAGGACATTTTTTTTTTTTTTTTTTTTGCAAAAATTCTCAGCTAACCTAACTTACTCAACAAAAATAAAACATAGGCTCACGTTTCTAACATATCTTTGCCAGTTAACACAGTAATATCTTACAAAACTCATCATTTCTCTAACAAATCAGTATTAATTTCACACAGTCATAGTAATATTTAACATAAACGTAACAGAATTTACGAAAAAACAGGTTTCATTAACCAAGTAGTATCTAAAAAGCAACAATCACCTCCGAGAGAAACCAAGGGATGCGCCTTGAAAGGGCTTGAATCCTTGAAGGGAGGGGAGTACACCAAGGGTGAAGCGGCGTTTAGCCTCAGCCCTTCGGGCTGAGGCCTTACCCCTCCTTCGGAGTTAGCAGTTTATTTATGTTAGCAGTTTATTCTTGCTTAAGATGTGTCAGATTTGTCGTTGGTATATTATATTCTTAGTTCTAACAATGTTATGTTAGCTTTATATGTGTGAAAACTTTGTTACGTTAGCATACTTTTCGCTGGTCTGAATGATAATTACACTAGGTTATGGTAAATTTTTGTTAAATATTACCTTGTTAATGTAAAATTAACATCGTTATGTTAGAGACATGCTTGACAAAGTGTGAATAAGTTACGTTTTTGGATTTATGTTGTTATTCTGTTACTGTGTTAAGATGGAAACTTTGTTAACGATTAACCATTCTATTTCCTGTTTAGATGTGTATGTTTGTCGTGGGGGCGTGTGGTTATATTCATAGTTCGATGATGCTAGTAAGCTATTTTAATAGTGGAAACTATTGTTACGTCAACGATATATTGATTGATCTTTGTATAAAAGAACTTGATTTTATGTTATGTTTATCCAAAATGATACTCGAAAAGTGACATTGAATTTAATAGATCAATTAGTCATGGTATGGCCATGAGGTGGAGGGGATGGTGGTTGGATGGTGGTTTGATTTACCGATTTTCTTGCTTTAGGGTATGTAAAAAATACAAATTTTTTAGTAAAAATTTGACCTTATCAATAGATCAATAGATCAATAGATCACAACTGGACAGGATGGTGGCGGGATGGTAGTTGGATGGTGGTTTGATTTACTGATTTACTGATTTAGGGTATGTAAAACGTTACAATTTTAGTAAAAAATATGACCCTTAATCAATAGATCAATAGATCAATATCACGACTGGACAGGAGGGTGAGTATAGTGGGTAGGATGATGGTGTTGATTTACTGTTTTAAACTGATTTAGGGTATGTATAAACGTAAATTTGTAAGTTATAAACATAAAAAGAATAAGAAATTTTATTATTATATTTATTTATTATTATTTATTTTTATTTTTATTTTCTTAATAGTTTGTAAAATTATTTTCGAGATCTTACAGGCTCGATAACAGTATATTAAAGACATCAACATTGTTAGTTATACGAATGTTTAATTAGACACGGCACCGCAGCGGGCTCCAGCACATGGTGCCAGAACCAACTCCTCAGAATCCAATACCAAGTCGTAGAAAATTACACTCTGAATCCTCTCACCAAATTTCAGGCTTTATACGATCAATTATTTTTTTAATGGGGGGTGGGTCCTTCGGGGACCACGCGCGACGTAAACTTCCGTATACAATGAGGTTACCTCATCATCTAACACCCCTCAAATATTTTAGCACGGATACGTTCGGAGTCGGAGGCAGGCTGGTAATCGGAGTCGGAGTCTGAACCGGATGCGAAGAAGAAACCGCGGCGGAAAGCAAATCGGAGTGCGAAAAAAAAAAACGATTCCTTACCGCAGAATCGTTTTTCGACTCAGATTCGAATTCCTTCGGAAAATCGAAGCGTTCGACGTAATAATAAATAATAATAATAATCAATAAAATAAATAATTAAATAATAATAAACATTGTGTGTATGTGTATGCGCACGCGCGCGCGCTCTCTCTCTCTCACGCGCACGAACACCTGCTCGATTGGAGGAACGATTAGGGATTAACTCATCTGCGGAATTGGAAAGCCAAAGGCAATAAACGCGGGCGTAGGCGGCTACACTCTCGGGGGTGACCCCCCTTTATTATACATCCTAGAACTTGAAATTTACCCTGTTTTCGAGCTTAACCCATATATAGCTAATATTCAAGTTTCCAGACTATACATCTATTCCTTTCATATCGAAAGGCCGGGGCCGGTTCAAAACTGCTACCATAACTAATTATACCCTATATTACTATATATATAATATATATATATATAATATATACTATATATATATATATATATTATATATAATATATATATATATATATATATAATAATATATATATATATATCAGAGGCGACTCTACACTCGGGCTGCTCGGGCTTAGCCCGGAGTTATCATTATAGAAACGATCGATTTTTCTTCAAATTTCACAAAGTTACAATAAAATTCTTATTTAAGCGAAAATTGGCCAAATATGAAAGAAAAATTGCATAATAAATATAAAAAAGTATATTAAATAATATAAACAAAAAATGTAAGAATCGTTGCCATTGAATAATGCTATTTTTCAAACGATGACGGCTCCGCTCATCCGAAATAGTAGAGTTAAAAAATTTTAGACAGTGTACGCCTATACACATTCGCGAATTTAATTTTTTTACAAGTTTATTTTTTTCTAGGAATCTAAAAAACACTAGCTTTATTTAAAAAAAATAAATAAACATTATTTGTTCTTAATGCACATTTCAGATACCAAAAATTAAAATTTAAATTCTAAAACTTCAATAAAAAAACTAACTTGAAATACTATAGTTAATCATAGAATTTAATTTTGAATTAAAGAAAACTTTTTTTAATTAGCGATAACTAGTGAATAATATAATTGAATATAATTGTTTATTTTTAATATATATATCGATATATATAGTATATATTATATATATATATAGTTAAATATATATATAATATATATATAGATATAATTATATATATATTACTATATATATACTATATATATATAATTATATAATACTAATATATATATAATAGGTTTGATAACTATGTTTTATATATCCTTGTATCTTTGCTATAATATATATATATAATATATATAATATATAATAATATATAATATATTATATATATATATATATATATATCATTTATATAAATATATATATATATATATAATATATATATATATATATATATATTATATATATTTATATATTATATATATAATATATATCTATATATATATATAAGTATATATTATATATATATATATATATATATATATATATATATATATACATATATATATATATATTATATTATATACTATATATAATAATATAATATGATATATATATATATATACTATATATATATATATAGAAGAGAGAGAGAGGAGAGAGAGAAGAGAGAGAGAGATAGAGAGAGAGAGAAGCGTCCGAGTATGTAAAGTTTCCTGGATGCAGCCATGATATATATGTATACTATATTTATATTAGTTAAAATTATATATATAATATATATAATATATGGATATTATATAATAATAAAAATATATATATTTATATATATGTATTTAAATATATATTATTTTTATTTAAAATTATTATACTATATATATTATTTATATTATATATTATATATATTATATATATATATATATATATATAGTATATACTATGAATATATAATATACTATATATATAGTACTATATATATATATTATACTATATATATATATATATATATCTATTATTATATATATATATATATAGTATATTATAATATATTATATTATAATAATATTATATTATATAGTTATATTATATATATATATAATACGCATACATATATACATAATATAGCTTTATACAGTCTATATATATATATACTATAATAATATAGTAATTTATAATATTATTTAAATATATATATATATATTATATATATATATATATATATTATATATATATATATATATATATATATATATTACAAGTCTGATCTCTTTAATATTAATGGCCCTATTAAATGAGTCACCTTGCAATAGATTTAATAAGACAGTTTTGGGAAACAAAACTAAGCACTGTTTATTTTTTTTATTAGTGATCCTTAACGTCTATTTCACAATTTCAAAAATTATTTATTTGCAATGTTTTATTCGAAGGGAAAATGTTTGAAACCTAAAAAAAAAAAAATCTTATTATTTTATAATCTATCTCACTTATTTTTTATAATCTTTTGTGCCGATAACAGAGCTATGCCATGCTCCTGCCATGGCATTTCAACAATTACTCTCGAGCTCCAAGCTTTTTCAAGCTTGAGCCCATAACAACAAACTTTTTAGGCCTCCAAGGACAATTACAAAGATTTTATCCACAGTTTAATATCTTGATGCTGGGTTGGGCCGTAGGACCTCGTCTCTTGTGAGTCTTGAGTCGTACAAGCAATAAGTTAATCAGATTAATTAGTCGTCAAATGGCTTCCTTTTGGGCATCTGGTACATTTGGATGACTCCATCCAAGTTTCTTATCATCGCCCTTCTGACATTTATTTTATAAAAAGGCTATTAGGAGGATAGATGAGGAAGTGGCTAGAAACTAAATGTAAGAACAAATAATTTTCACCTAAATCATAGCGCCTCATTAATACAACAGTGTTATTTACCTGACAAAAAAAGATTTTTTTTTTTTTTTTTTTTTAACTGCTATTTTCCCTTTCTAAATTCTATTATGGAATATTTGCAAGTGTTTTTTACAGCTTTGATAATGGGGATTCCCATTTTCTCGATAAGTACGTTTCTGTTATTAACTCTGTATAACTTGGAAATGGCCGAGTGCTAAGTTTGCGACATTAAACTGTGTCTGCCTTACTAACACAAGCTTTGCTTCTGGCACAAATTCATGACGATTTTTATAATCTGTGCTGAGCCAGCGGCTGTGATGAACAAGGCGACTGGATACTTTTTTACGTTATGTATTATACTCTATAATGGGGCTGCCTCAGAAGCACGATCGACTAAAAAAATCATTTGAACGGTGTGATGCCGGTCTTTTGTTATTGGTAAGAGGCTCTGCCGGTTCTGTAGGGTTCCAATATCATGTTTTGCAACCACTACATCTTATGCAAGGGCAGTAATTCCTATGTGAACCTCCATCACCTTTTCCGTTGGGATTTGCAATTACAAGTAGTTCGGAGTCTTAAATACGTCATAGACATTCTCACCAACTCGCTCGGGGAAAAAAACTTCCTCTTAATATCAAGCTAAAGCTGTGCCACGACATTAATGAAAGATAATGCACCACCGCCTTGGGTCTAGAAAATAATCACCTGCGGAATTCCACAGAATGGAAATAGCTCAGTGAATAAATGCATTCAATATTTCTCCCGAATTTCATTTTCTGTTGAAATAAATTCTTCTCTCGTAATCTGTTGAGTAGGTACTTATATCCTCTTGCATTAGGTAATTTAAGAAGGTCCACATGGACTGCCTCAAACTTCATAGTAGCTATTTAAAAACTCCATAATTAGGACTTATTCCAGCTACCGTTTTATTTTTTTTTTACAAGCAGAGCAAGTGCTGAAAAACTGCTTCACCCCTTTTATTCATGTGAGGGAACACAAACTCATTTTTTTATGGCAAATGAAAGTCGCTATTCACGCCTAAAATGTCCTGTATTTATGATACTCGCTGACTTACTATCAAGCCACACAAGTTTCAGGCACAAACTCTAGAGTAGTTTGAAAGAAACTTTTTATAACTATTAAAGTCTATTCTCCTGTTAAATAAAAGGAAATTTCCGGTTGTTTTATTAATTTCCAAAATCAAACGCGTCTCTTTCTTCGCCATTAGATCACTAAGGTACTTATCTGACTGCTGACTTTGTTTAATTTCTTCAAAGTTCTGAATTCTCTAAACGTACTAAAATGTTGCTTGACATGCATAAATCGATCCGACAAATTTATAATTAACGTACTGAAGCTAAATTTTTTAAAAATATGTTTCTTTATATAATATATAATATATATATATAATATATATATATATATATAATAGTATATATATATATACGTATGTATATATTATATATATATATAGTACTAATTACCTATAGGTATATATATTACTAATCTTATATATATATATATCCTCTTCAATTATATATAATATAGTATATATCATATAGTATATAGGTTGGTGTTATACTATTATACCGTAATATATAATATACTATATATATATATATATACTATATATATATTATATATATATAATATATAGTAATATATATATATAATATATATAGAATTTTTTCCATTCAAAATTAATTGTAGTTTAAATGTCATTTTTTATATAGATATTTATTGAGTTAATGTAAAACTAATACAATACCAAATAGGGTGGTTGCACGGCAAGCTGCCGTGGAATCTTGGCCAGACCGCTCGCTTGATGCGCTCGCTTCTAAATGGGGCGTGAGCGCGAGCCGGTGGCCGGAACAACTAAGTCGGCATCAATTTAATTAACTAAATATAAATTAAAAAAAACAAAACTGAAAAGAGAAAAAATTATTATGATTATTATTGATATTATTGATGGCAGATTACTGTATTATTATTATTACTTATTATATTATTCATTATTATTATTATTATTATTATTATTTTTATTATTATTATTATTATTATTATTATTATTATTATTATTATTTATTATATTATATTGATTAATTAAATATTTAAATTTAATAAACTTCTCATACGTCTGAAAGGTTTTCTTTAATAAAATTTAGAGACGCAAAATAACTTAAAAAAGAAATGCTTTTTTTTTACACAAAATTATCGAACGCAAAATCAAAAGCCTCAAGCTATTTATATCTTAGCCTAGCTTTAATAAAATTGTATTGCAAAGGCGTTAGAAGATTTAGGAAAAGTACGAAAAAATCATTTGCCTGATCGTATCTAGGATTTGCCATATATATATATATATTATATATATATAATACATATAAATATATTATAAATAATATATATTATATATATATATACCTATATACATATATATACTCATGCTATATATATAATATATTTAATAGATATATATATATAAATACTATACTATATAGTTATATATATATTCCAGAACCACTCACGTGCTGGCTCTCTTTTCAAGGGAGGGGGCAGAAAATAAAATACAGGAAAACCCACCCAAGCCCAAGCCTATGCAAATCTCTTAGGTGAGGCAGACGTGAGGCTTTAAAGTGAGGAAGGTTAAATACAATTGGAAAAACTGAAGATGGCAAGGAGTTCCAAAGAACAGAAGTGGCTGGAAAGAAAGGAGGCACCACAACCTCAAACCGGGATATGGGGTTTTCAAATGCTTCACGCAAAATTCATACGAGAACAAGGCACCCCTTGCACTACGTGGACGATGCAACGGAGGTGGAATGCGAGCGGCCAACTCCCATGAGCATCTGCCGTTGTAGGACCTGTAGTAAAAGAATAGAGCCCCAACGTAATGTCGCAAAAATATAGTGTCAATGAGAGTTTGAAATTTCGGAATAGTTTTTAGTCCCTTAGCCATTAAACTCACTCTATTCAAATAGAAGGGTGGAGCTGGAACCCCTAGATGTGAGAACAGTACTCCAAAACAAGGGCAAATAAGGCCCCTGGTATAGCTGGAGTAGCTGTGCAGAGAAAAAAAATGCCCGCATTCCTGTTACAGAACTCCCAGCTTCTTTGAGGCCACCTTAGCAACCGTTGTGATATGAGGTTTCTAAGACCAATTTTTTGTTTATGTTCAGACCAAGAATGTTTATGTTGTTCAACAGGTGAGACGTTAGAACAAGTCGAAGGAAATAGGAAAGTTGGAGGTGTTTTAGAGAGGGATGATGTAAAGAAGTGGAGTTTTCAAAAAGAGTTGATTTCCACAAGGTTGCCCGCGTACCCCCCGGAAATCCAATTTCAGGCCGGCAGAATAGAATCGGAGAAGCTGGAAGACGAGTCAGGCTACTCGTAGATGCCAAAAGGAGGGAGCGCAGATTTTAAATTGAGCGGAAGAATGAAAGTTGAGCTCATCGGCATAGAGTGAACAGATGGAAGTACAAACCTGGGAGCTCGTGGTGAAGAGGTAAGAATGAAGTGGAGAGAAAGACAGAACCTTGCGCAAAACGCAGTTAACAAGAAAGGAGAAGAAGAAGTCGCTCGCATCAACGAGTTGCTGATATGGAGCACGCAGAGAATGAACATCATGTAAGAGGTAAGCAAAGGAGAGGAGGAAACCGAAAAAAGGGAGCTTAGAGTAAGTGGACGTATGCAAACCTGACAAAAGCTTTTGATACTGTCGAGCGACACCACACAAAACTCCCCGCAGTTCCTAAAGAGAAGACGTAATAAATCTGTTAGATCCAGGAAAATGTTTATGTCACCACTTGACCTCGAGCGTCGAAAAGTACAGTTACTGGATGATCTGAAGGAAGAGAAATGAGACTCAGATGATCCAGGGAAATGAGATGTTTAGAAGGTTTGGAAAGATTTTAGATGGGAATAAAGTGAGAGCAATAGGGCGATAGTATTGAAGGATAGAACTTTCTCAGCCTTTTTTGGGATTGGTGACATATGCGCGCTTCCGAGCACTGAGGAAAAAGTAGTAGTATTAAGCATTAGCGAGAGTAGAAGTTGAACGAGATCATAGCACCAGCTCAGAAGCACATCCCTAGAAGCCAGGGGAGGAATGCAGCGGGTCCATTAGCCTTCCTACATTGGTTAGATCTCAGAGATCCATGCCACAAGATCGATGTAATCGTAATTCACGCGGAAGAGACATAGGAAACCTGGTAAGAGGAGAAGCAGGAAAAGGGATGCCGGAATCGTCCAGAGGTAGAATTAGATGGAAAAACCGAGACCGATGGAATTAGACTTTTCAAGTTAGGAGAGCACTACAGAAACCGTTCAGATGGGAATAGAGGAGAAACTGCAGATTTACAAAATTGATTAAGAGATGTTATTTGGCAGAGACTCAGAAATTTTTATCGGTAGGGAGAGCCAAGTAGGGTTATCGCAGCGTTCTTTTAGTGATAAGTTGCACTTAGCCATCCAAAACTAATATCCCATCAACGATTCCGAGCAGGAATGGAGAATTATGTTAAGAGTTTTCCTCCATGCCCGACTAGGGCAATGTTTTGTCTTTCGCTGAATGGAGCAAGAACAGGCCTCCCATCGTAACCATGGAATTGTTTGAAGAAAGAAGATTTATAGGTATGAAGAGTGAGTGAACCCGCTATCTTCCTTCCGGTTGATTACGGCCCCTACCCTTATAGGCAGTGACCGAAGCGTCCTCCGACCGGTCAAGAGCAACGAATTTCATTCCACCCCCTCGCTAGCCATTATTTAGGCAGAAATAAACGTCTGCAATGCCCCAGATTAGCCGATAAAAGGCCAGAAACAATATGGGGCGATGGTGGAGTTGCTGGAAAAAGAAACACGTTTTATAATTAAGAGCTACGAGGTTGTGGTCAGTCAGATTTACCGATAGGAGGGAAAATGAGTGTTTTTATATCGAGAAGAAGTTAGTGATAAACATTAAAATCGAAGCGTCCGTTGTTCAAGAATTGGTTAGGTCGACCTGGGATATGTGTAGGTTCCTTAATTATCTGTTCCAGATCGTTGAGAATACTCAGTATGAGTATGAGAGAAGCCCAACCACTCAGTGTGATGTACGTTGAAATCCCCTAAATAGAGGACCTCGGGCCATTTGGATAGAAGAAATAACAGATCTCTATGAGATGGTAGTAAGATATTAAAAAAGGCAGGTGAAAATATGTTCCATTAGGGAACCAGTAGCAGAAACAGATATCCGGTGAGTATCGCTAAGGAGAAAGATTTTAAAGCCATGCGTAAGAGCATCAAAGGTTAGGAGATTCCCAAGATTTCTCAAAGACGTGTTAACAGGAGATGTTAATGTTTATATAAAGACACCCAGTCGGAAATTATAGCAAAGTTATAGTTGGAGATATATAAGTTTATTTGAAAAAGAACATCCCTGGCGTAGCTTGGTCTCAGACAGAAATAAAATGTTAGGTAGAGAGTTAGAGAGGTGATATTCCACAGATTTATGGTTAACATTCAGGCCATGGACTATTGGCAAAGTCTAGTAGAAGAACCCCATCCTGCGTCCATCCACCTACTTCTCTGTCCAGTCATTCAAAACAGGACACCACACAAAACAACACCCCAATCCGCCCACCCAAACCCCAAAACCCCAAAACACACTAGGTTGCGTTTTTTGCTCAAAAATCCTTAGGGATTTTCCCAACCCTATATAAAATCCCGCACAAAGAAACTTTTAAAAAAACGGATGACTAGTAACCGCTAGCATTTAAAACTTTAAAAAAAAAAAGCTAAAAAACTGTATTGACAGTAAAGTTATGGGGTATTAGTGTTTAAGATTAACTACGTAAAACTAAAAAGTTTAAAAAGGGCAAGACACTAAAAAAAATCTTATCTTAAGATTCCGGTCTGTTGAAGATTGTTTATTTATGTGTTCCATCTGAATCCTCTTTGCAGCGTTTATTCTGAATATTTATAATTTAAATTTAAAAACACTAGGCCTACTAATTATGACATTAAAATACTGATGCACTTAGAAGAAAATAAAACAACACTCTAATAGCCAAAAATTAAAAATTAAAACACAAAAACAAAAGAGCAGAACAAGAGCAACAACTTCCACCTCATAACATTAGTATTATATATATATATATATATATAATATATATACTATAGTATATTATATATATATATATATATATATATATATTATAATAGATATATATTATATAAAACTATAGGGATTTAGAAGATACATATTCTTTGGTAATATTTAATATAATATATATTATATAATATATGATATTAATATATATATCATATATAAATATATTTATTATATATATATATATATATATAACTATATATATATATATATATATATATATATATTTATAAACGTAAAAAACTTGTTAAAACACAATCCAGACCTTTGTTAAAACTTACTTTTTTTTCCCTTTTTTTTGTAATCTTTCTTTTTTGTTTTATTACATTACAGATCAAATATTGTTACAAGGTTGCAATGCTTCATTATGTAAGCAACCAATTGTATTACCAACTGTCTTGTGAATGAATTGGCATAATTGAGTAGATTGCCACTGAATAAATAAGATGACTGTTAAATGAAGCAGGAACGAATTCTTCCTACTAATAAGTTGAAGAAAAATAAAAAAGTCAAAAAAACCATTATTCAAAATCTAAAATGATTTCCAGTTATTTTATATGTGGTACAATTATGGGAAAAGAAACTATTTAAAAGTATTGTAATGAAATTAGCGTTAATTGAATAAAAAAAAAATAAACAAATATTAAATAAAAAAAGAGCAGCATAAAAAAAAAACAAGCAAAAAACAAAGAAAATATCCTTTTTTGGCATCATATATATATTAATATATATATATATAATATATTATATACTATATATTTATACGTATCAAATATATATATATATATATAATATATATATATTTATATATATATATATATAATATATATACATAATATATATATATATATATATATATATATATATATATATATATATATATATATATATATATATATATATATATATATATAAATGAATAATATGAAAGTTTCTTAAAAATAAAAAATGTTAAATAACTACAAATTAAAAAAAGAAAAAGCAAGAAATGAAAAATAAATAGAAAATAAATGAATAAATAAATAAATAAAAATAATAAATTTTTAATATGAAACTGGTTATTTCAGGTCGATCTTGAAAAACGATTTTTCCCCTTTCTACAATATAAAATTTCGCTCTAAATTATTAAAGTCACGAAAACAAATAATTCAAGAATGAAACATACCTATAAAAAGTGTTTGCAAAGTGTTAATATAAAATAGAATTAAACATTGAATGCGAGTAAAACGGATTTGTTAAAAGTTTACAATTCACTTTACGGAAGTTAAAACCGCGAACTTGAAATTACTTCCTTCTATACTGGTAGAAACCATTTAATCATGCAACAAATTAACTCTCTTCATATTTTAGCACGAGAGAGAGAGAGAGAGAGAGAAGAGAGAGAAGAGAGATGAGAGAGAGAGATGGAGACGAGAGAGAGAGAGAGAGAAGAGTATCTAGTTAAATAAATCTGCAGGAGAAGAGAAAAGATTCTTTCAGCAGTAGCTGTCTTAACAACCTTTCAGAACAGAATGACTAGAAATGTTTTTTATTATTATTATTATTCTTTTATCATTATTATTTTCTTTTCTTTTATCGGGTATGAGATATTAAATTATGATCGAAAGCCGATAAATGATAATTCATGCATGAAGTATTGAGAACGAAAGAGGCAGAGAAGAAGAGAGAAGAGAGAGAGAGAGAGAGAGAGAGAGAGAGAGAGAAGAAGAGAGAGAGAGAAAGAGAGGAAAAAAGAGAGAGAAAGCTTAAATGGCAAATTTCTAAGAAATGGACAAAAGGACTACGAAAACTTTCAACAACGGCTGTCGATTATTTGATTTTGCACGAGGGACTTTAATCAGATGCCCGAGATTATATGATACCTTCATGATAGCTATTTAAGTATATATATAATATTAATTATATATAATAATTATATATATATAGTATATATAATAAATATATATATATATATATTATATAATAAAATAAAATATATAATATATATATAATATATATATATATATATATATAATGACTAAAATAAACGGATTAACGTATAAATTACAAAATTATAAGAAAACCCTATAATTTTTTATTTCCTGCAAGACTTCTTCAAAGGACTATGAGTATTTTATAATAATATTAAAATTATAACATCAATTGTCATAAGTAGTTGAAATTATGCATTAAATAACAATTAGCAGTAACATAATATTAAATAATATTAATTATTCAGCAAATTTTATCATTATAATTTGTTAAAAATTTTCATTATGAGCAGAAATGTTTGTAAGAAATTTTTGAAACAAATTTTTGGTGTTAAATTTAATTTACTTTTCAATTTTAATAACTTTATTTTAAATTTCAAATTTTTAAATTAAAATTATAATTATTTGTTTAAGAAAAGTGTTTTTCATTATTTTAATTTTTATCATAAATATTAGATCATAGTTTGCTTTATTTAAATTTTAAATATTAAAAGGAAATAATTGATAAATATTTATGCAACATGTTTATAAATATTTTACATGTTTTATAATTTGCGCTACAATTGAATTCTTATTTTAAATGATAGATAATAAATAATAATAATAGATAATAATAATATAATAATAATAATAAATAAATAATAATAATAATAATAATAATAATAATAATAATAATAATAATAATAATAATAATAATAATAATAATAATAATAATAATATTAATAATATGTAATAATAATAATTAATAATAATAATAAAATAATAATAATAATAATGAAATTCAATAATAATAATAATAATAATAATAAAACTATTAAAGGTAAATGTATTTTATTGAATAATCACAAAATAAGTAATTTAAACTTTTTCCACTGTGGTGTAATATAATTATATATTATATATTATATAGTATATATATATATATATATATACTATAATAGTATATATATATAAATATATATATTATATATACTATATATAAATATTATATATATATAGTATATTATTATATATAGATATATATATATATTATAGTAGTTAATATGAATTTAAATAATTTTCATGGACAATAAGGACTAGCAAATAAAAATAAATTAATAATAATAAAATAATAATAATAATCAATAATAATAATAATAAAATAATAATGATAATAATAATAATAATAATAATGAATAATATTAATAACTAATGAACAATAACAATAACATAACAATAACTAATAATTAATAATAATAATAATAAATTTAAATTTACAATAATAATAATAATAATAATAATAATAATAATATAAAAATAATTATGAATAATAATTATATTATAATATAATTATAATTATAATTATTAATTATAATTATATTATAATTTAATAATAAATAATAATAATAATAATAAATAATAAATAATAATAATAATAATAATAATAATAATTAATGAAATAATAATAATAAATAAAATAATAATTAATAATAATAATAATAATATAAAATAATAATAATGATAAAATAATAATAATAATAATAATAATATAAAATTAATTAATTAATGAGTAATAATAATAATAGATAATAATAATAATACTAAAATAATATAATGATAATAATTTAATAATTCAATTAATAATAATAATAATAATGAATATATAACTAAAATATAATAATAATAATATATAATAATAATATAATAATAAAAGTAATTAAATAACTAAATAAATGAAACCCATAAATCATAATAATAATTAAACATTCATGCTTTGTGGCTTATATTCATAAGAGTATTATGTCGTATTAATTAATAATAATCTAATCAATAATAATAATAATATACCAAATAATAAATATAATAATAATAGCAAAAACTTGATTATTGTCAGTAAATTTAATAAGTATGTTAATGAAACTAAAAGCAAGTATATACAAATAAAGATGAGGACAATAATCAATAGAATGATAATAATATCAAATTCATTAATTTTAAAATCATTAATATTGTTATTACTAATAAAGATTAAATTATGATACCACAGCAGATAATCAATTATATAATAATAATAATCAATAATATAAATAATAATAATTAATAATAATAATAATAATAATAATAATCAATAAAATAATAATAATAATAATTGAATAATAATAATAATAATGAATAATAATATTCTAAAATATAATAACAAAAACAGTAATAATAAAACAATAATAATAATTATAATAATAATAATAATAATAAAAATATAAAACTAATAATATAATAATAAATAATAATAATGAATAATATAATAATAATATAATACATATAATAATAAATAATAATAATAAATAATAAAATAAATAGTATAATATTAAAAGATATAATATATTATTTGAAAAATATAATAAGTAATAATAATATAATTATATAAAAGAATGAATAATAATACTATTATAATAATAAAATCCATTATATAATAATAATAATAGATAATAATAATAGCATAAGGTAGACCATAATTGAGATGTAATAAAATAATAGTCAAGATTATATTAATAACTAATTAGATAATAATAATTATTAAATGACAATTTTTATATGTCTTATTATTATTATTATTATGTATTATATATATTAATTATTATCTTTTTTTGCTTCATTATTATTATTTTATTCATTACTACTGTATTATTATTATTATTATTATTTTTATATTAGTTGAAACTATAGCATTATTATTTCTATATTATTTATTATTATGGATTACTCTTATTACTATAGAAATTGATTACTGTTTATTTTTGTTAATAGTTTAAATGATGTAGATATAAACCATGATTTTGAGTTGGTTTATAGACTTAACATAGGTGTTAAGTAATGACGAGCTGGGTATTTGCTTCTAAAAGATTTCTAATTTAGAATTCTTAATTTATGTCAAACAAATTTTCATTTTAGTTTATACAAAATGCCGCAAACTGTCTGGAAACTGTTATCCTCCGAGTGTTGCGACGAAGACTGGCGTCAGATAAATAATAAACTATAAATAATTGAGTTTCATTTCTACCTCTTAAATTTTTTCAAAAATATATTGAAGGAGAGATTAGATTTTTTTTTTGTTAAAAGAAGCTGTAAGATGAAACTGTAGTGTGGCGATAGGGTAAGATCTTTCTTAATTTAGTATAATAATAATAATAATAATAATAATTTATACTAAGGATGTAATAATGAATAATAATAAATGTATATTAAATCAATATATTAAATCAATTATGGATAATAATAATATTGAATAATAATAATTTATTTATCATAATAATAATAAAATATAATCAAAACATCAATAATAATAACTAATAATTTAATAATAATAATAATAATCCACAAATATAAATAATAATATAGTAGATAATATATAATTATAATATAATAATAATAATAATGTAAATATAATATAATAATAATACTATTACACATATAATAATATATATAATAATAATAATAATAATAATCAAATAACTAATCAATTCAATTCAAAACAAGTTTTTTAGTCAAGAAAGAAGCAATATAGATTAATATCATTATTAAACACATACAAGATCAAATATTAGGGTTGTCAATATATTACATAACGCCAACTCTCACTACAATTTCTGAAAGGGGGCTACTAATTGTAACACAATGTTGTGTCCTTTTTGCCCCAAAATAATATAGGTGATTAAATTTACTTAATTATTGTAATCTCAAAACCTATTTTGAGTTAACTAATTTAGAAGTACAATTAAGCTGACCATCGCCTAATGAATAATATTTACACAGATATATTGTTCTGGACAAGTTTAACAAATGAGTAAAATAATGAACAGTGATAAAAATTAATAATAATAAATAATAATATGTAAATTAATAATAATTATAATCAATAATAATAATAATAATAATTAAATATTAATCAATAATAATAATAATAATGGAATAATATATAATAATAAATAAATAATAATAATAATAAATTAGAACTTATATAATAATAAAGCTAACTGGTCGATAATTATAGCAATCGCATTCTAACCAAACAATAATAACAATAATATTAAGTACGTCGATCATACTTACGTAGATTGACGCTAAATTAAATAATAATAGTATTCAATAATAACTAAATAATACATAATAATAACTAATAATAATAATATAATAATGAATAATAATAATAATAAATAATAATAATAATTAATATAATAAAGCTTTGCGTTTGTGCTGGTTTTACAACAAAAAGTCATACGATTATATCGATATTTTTTTAAGTGTTTGATTAGGCTCGCTTATGTATTATTTTCTCCTTTAAAAACAAGGACTTTGTCTTTTTCTATACTCTTTGAAAAACATGTTACATTCTATGACATGTATTATTTGTATATTATCATAATAAATTAAGACACATTTTTCATAGCTACGGCCGATGATTGTTTGCTTAAAATAACATAAGTTTTGTTGCCATTTATTACGATTTTTAAAAATTTAAGAGCCAGATAGCATATTTAATGATGATTATAATCTAAGCTTTTTCGGAATCTGTTTATCTCAATTTATATTCTTTCCTTTTTCCAAGAACCAGAATAAGAAATTGTCCATCATTTTCTCTGAATATTCGCTAACGTTTTAGAAGTCATATAAAAGGAGTCATCATCAGGAAACCAGAAATTTGGAAGAGACACTATTATGACTATGGACGAATAGTAAACTAATTGTTCTCGGTCTCTTCGTGTCTGCTCCTTATTCTGGGAAAGTACATTTTACTTTTATCTTTTACTCTCTTATTCCATAGACGGCGAAATTAGTTTCATTTCCTCCTCAAGTGTTTGTTTTATCGTTTCCCGTTGTTTCACGTTTTTCACAACTCATGATTATCAAAGTAAGTTAAGCTTTTCATATTTTCTTTTCATTATAAAATTGAACGCATTTCCCCTTTTTATCAAGAGATTATTTTTTTATTTTGTGTGTAATAGAAAATTACCCGATTTCTCTTTTTAGAGACACAGTGTATTATAAAGTTTAGATTTTATACGTTTTAAATTCGCTGCACACAAAACACACATATTCATTCCTTCTCTTTTGTTTTCCCTCATGTGGTGAGTGAGTGAGTGTGAAAATTCGATTATAATTAATTATATTCACTGTCTGTAAAAAATGGTCAATTAAAACATATTCAAACAAAGACATAATCTTGCTGATTCCTCAAATGTTAACATAGTTTTATCAACAATTGTTTGCTTGATTTTGTAAGTATATAGTCAACCAAACTAGTATACAGCATATAAAAAAAAATTGTTTTTTTAGTTTGATGGAAAGGTGAATTCAGTGTATTTTATTTGTTTATATTAATTATATGACAACTATCCTATTCGCTTCATATATTAAGATCTCCTGTTATTACCAAATATTGGTTTATTTTGTTCTTTTATTTGTATTGCGTATGTCTATTATACGCTTACAATCTTCGTGGAGAATATTATTTTGAAATTAAAGAACACTCTGTGAGAGTGCGAGCTATTTAAAGTCTTTGGAGAAGACAGATAAAAATATTTTGAAAAATTTTTTTCAAATATTTGCAATTAATAATAAGTTTAATAGCTCAATTCGATATATTCCATTAATCTAACGTACCTGATATATTAATCACACTATAGAGTTAACGAACACTCAATAAAATAATCTATAATAATACAATAATTAATAATTAATAATAATAATATAATTAATAGATTAATCACATTAATAATAAAATATATGAGAGTGGAGTGGAAGAGTGACTCACTCTCACCTCATAAATTTGTATATCACTCTAATTTTATAGACCGTATTGTTACTATATATAATAATATATTTACCTACACAGCCAGTCGCGTCTATATATCTCAAAGCCTGCTTACGTCGTCATATATTACTTCGCGTCTAATACCTCTCCGCAACACTATAGTCTGTCAATACTTGTGCATGACTAACTGATCTATCTATACAGTCTGGGTAGCTACCTGCTGGCCCGATCACCAGCATTGAGGTAGTACGTATATTATTATAGTATACTAAAGCCTATATATAATAATCATCTAGCTCTAATTAGTATGATCAATATAAGATATCATATATATACTCATTACGTAGTCTTCGATAGAGCATAATAGTTATATCACTTATATATCTTGTATATATTATATATATAAAACATATATTGATTAACCGTGTAATATATATATAATATAGTATATAGTAGATAACTGGATCTCTTCATTATCTCCTATATTATATAGAGATTATAGTCGTCGGTGTATACAACCCTGGTCCTAGTGTGTGCTATCAGCCTATGTTATATTATTATGTATTTGAGGTGTTGACGTTCCCTCGTACTATACTCTATATATATATTTATGATCACTATATTTTTATTCATTATTTATATTGCGCATACTTATCATGTGTTATATCCTATACGTGTGTGTAATATCCTCACGATATAAAGATAAGATATATCTCGATTACAATGTTCTCTTAAATCTCTACTTACTCACTAATACTGCCCTTCAACTTTTCACTCCGCCTCACCAAGAATCTTACCTGACTTAATGTACTCCTCACAATCTCACCTCACCTACTATATCACATCCAATCATCTCGCCGTCAAAGTATCCTCACCTGTACATTACTCATTATCCTATATATTAACCATTAAATATTCAATTGCGTAAAATTAACGATTAATTGTTATATCTATACACTTGCTATACGCTATAATTACTCTCTTGACAATATAAATAACTATTAGTATATATTATACTATATAACCTCTAATTACTCACTACGCATAAATATATTCTCTTAATTACAATCACACATCGTTCATACCCTGCTAGGATCGGTTTCTTTCATTACCTTGGTTTATTTTTACTTATCATGATCGTCCATGTATTCATATACTATATAATTATTATACATAGTTATACTTATATATATATACCGGTGTCGAATTACAACATCTTATATACTAATAACGATACTTCCACCCTCCCTGCCTATATATATATTACAACATTAGCTTATTACTTTCCTCGGCCCCCTTATTCTATTTGTGACTGTATTTCTTAGTCAGGTACCATTAGTACGAAACCAATGTATAATATACTTATTATCTAAGATTATATACTTAATTACTACCTTGATACTCCTCTCCTCGCCAGCACACACTCCTACCTATAGTCACGTAATATCTTACCAAACCGAAGGTCTCACCCGACTAAGAACTATATATATTCCTTGCGGGGCTGCCTTGCATCACCAACGAGTGGAGGCCTTCAGCTATTATAGTACTTTATAGCCTTCATTTTTTATAGTCGTTCCTATTCAAACTGTATTATATAGGCGTATTACATACTCTATATATATATATATATATTATATATATAATAGAATCTATATATATATCTATCACTATATATATATATATATATAATACGTAGTACGTATACTTCCAGCTTATATATACTAATATATATATATATATATATACCTGTTATATATATATATATATATATCTATATATTATATATCATACTATATAGTAGATGTATTATCTATATATATAAGCATATATATATATATATGATATATATATAATATTATATGATATATTATAGTAATACGTCTATAAATATATATAGTATACACTATATTATATAATTAGACTATATGATAATATATTATATATAAATATATTACTATAGTATATTATATTATGTATATATATATTAAATGCTATGTATATATATATATATATATATAATATATATATATATTAGTATATATTATATATTTGTATATATATATGATATTATATATATATGATTTTATATCAAGTCCCTATCCTCCTCACCTATTCTTTCTTCATATAATTTATGCATTTATATATTTATATATATATATATTCACGCTAATACTATTATTATATGATATTCAGTGACCTTATACACATATGTTATGCGCGCTTATATTATATATATATATATATTATTAGTTGTTATGCTTCTAGCCACTTAGTGGCTAATAGTACTATATTGATTTTATTCTTCATATACTAATTCTGCCTGAATATAATAAGACTATATCATCCTATAGTATATTATCTCACCGACCTATATATACGCTGGTCTATTATACTACCTGGCCCTAGGCGCCGTTCGTATTTCGAATCGTAATCCTATAATCTACTACTATATATGATATGCAGACTCATATATTATCTTAATATTACGTTATTCTTACTTATTGAGCTTACCTAGGCATGTCATTATACTACGGTCTGATAGTAATATATACGCTACATCATTACTGTTGAATAATGCTTTAGTACGATGAGGTATAACCTTATTAGGTTATAGTTTCTATATATTATATATATATATATGTATATATATACATTCTATTATATATATATATATATAGTATTATATTATATATATATATATATATTATACTATATATCATATATATATATCTTAGTCTCCAGTATATATATATATATATAATTTATATATAGTAAATATATAGTTATATATAATAATATATATAAAATATATATATATATATAATATTATATGATATATATATAATATATATATATATAATACCCTATTTATAAACATATGATATATCATATATATATATATATATTTATATATATATATATATATATATATATATATATATATATATATATATTTATATTTAATAGTATATATATATAAATTATTATTTTTCAATCTAGATAAATATATATATTGATATTATATATATGTACATCTGTATTAAAAATATAAAGCTGTTATATAACATAATATATATATAGTTATATATTATATATTTTTAAAAATTATAAATGCAAAGGATATACTTACATATAAATATATATAATATATATATATATATATATAATATATAATATATATATAGTATATCACTATAATATTAATATATACCTACAATATATATATATATATTATACGTTATATATATATAAATATAATAATATATATGCATCAAAAATCTGGATTATAATAAGCAAGAAACATTCCAAACTTTCTGAAAAAGCTATTTTCCGACAAATCATTAAACGTAGTTTTTTTTCTTTTTTCTCCCAAGCTATTTTAGGAGAAAAAGGTCGCTTTCCCCAAGTCAGACGTTGCGTCATCCTAATGTTCTTCTAAAGGGATTCCAACCATCCTCCCACAAGAGTCAACTACTATCTCATCGAAGCGTCAAAACATAAGAGAGTAATAAAGAAAGGAACAAAAATAAAAAAGAAATAGGAATATAACTAGTCCAGATATTTGAACATTTGGAAAGTATGGAACAAGAGAATGGTGAAATAGAAAGCTTCCGAAAAACATGAGGAGCAAAATGCTGATAATAATAATAATAATAATAATAAAATAATAATAATAATAATTATACAATTATTATTATTATTATTATTATTATTATTATTATTATTATTATTATTATTATTATTATTATTATTATTATTATTATTATCTTAATTGCTGGCTATTCGTTAATAAATTTAGTCCCGGAATTTTAATAGTGTATTTGTTTTGTTAAGAATTTCCTATTTGCATAAAGTAGATAAGCTCTGAATGAATGAAATATATATATATATATAATATATATATATAGTTATATATATATATATGGTATATACAGCTATATATATATATATATATATATAATATATATATATACTATATATATATACTATTACTATATATATATATATATATATACTATATATGAATATATATATATATATAAAATAATTTATGTATTACAATACAAATCAAGTATTTCAAACCAATAACAATAAAAATTTCTTAAAATAAATAATATTTTAATAATTCTAATTATTTCTATTAATAACAAACATGATTAAAAAAATTTTTTTTTTCCTCGATTTTAAAATTAACTTGTAATTGCTGATTCTGTTGTTAATAAAATATTTTCAATTAATTAAAAATGCTATAATAAAAAATTTAAAAATATTCTTAAGTCGTTTAAATTTTTTTTTTCAAAAACATTAGTAATCTAAAAAACTATAATTTATTATGAATTTGTAATATAAAAATATTTGAAAATATTTAGTAATAAATAATATATATAAAATAATAATAAATAATAATAATAAATGAATAATAATAATAATAATAATAATAATAAAATAATAATAATAATAATAATAATAATAATAATAATAATAATAATAATATCGAAAAACAACATTTTCCAATGCAGTACAAAAATACTGAGCCTATGGAGATATGGAGAAATCTCAGGATATCTTAGTTGTTGTTATATGAAAGGCTTCGTAAACTTCTTAATTTATTGCAAATTATACAAATAGACCACTTTGCAATATTCTATTAATAAACGTAGATAATAAAGAAATTATTTATAATTAAATTATATTAAAATATAAAGGTTAATAAAAAAAAAATTAAAATTATTTATAATTAATTTAAATTAAAATATAAATAAAATCTTAGTAAAACAAACTTCTCTGAAATGGAATAAAACTCTATGATAATAATACTTGTTTTACAATAATAATTAATTATTTCGTCTATGCATTATGTTGTACAGCAAAAATTCTAATTACAAAATCAAAAACTTTAAATCAAGAATTAAAATACAATAACACGAGTATCTCTAGATGAATGGCTAACAAAATACAAGGAAATTTTGGAACGATTGACAGTGCACTGAAGTTACAAGTTATTAGGGGATTATCTTAACTAAAAATTTATATTACTTAATGCTCAATGAATGCTGTAGTTTTATTTACTGTTCTGGATTCTTTTTTTAAGATGACTCTATGACACGAGTTGGTTTAAAAATAAGTTTCAAAATCAAAGATAATTTCTGTTCAAATTTCTAATTAATTTAAATTGCAGAATTACAGTTGAAAAATATTAATTTTCTTACTGACAATTTCATTTAATTATGCACTTTATTTTCAGTTATCGAAAATATAATAATAATAATAATAATAATAATAATAATAATAATAATGAATAATAATATATAAATAATTAATAACTAATAATAATAATTCATATAATAATAATAATAATAATAATAATAATAATAATAATTCAATTCATAAATTATATTCTGAGAAGAAAAGTACAATTTCAGTTATTTAAAAATATAAATATTACATGCTTTTGATAATACAAACAATGCAAGATACAATTCAATGCAATATTTCAATAAATCTAGGAATTTACATAGAGTAATAAAGGAATAATTCTTTAAATTCTGAAAAGGGACTACTAATTGCAACACTGTTGTGTCCTTTGAATCTCGCCATAAAATATGTAATATAGTTTTCTCATTTAGTAATAAAATTAAAGAAACTTTAAGTACTAATTATATAATAACAATAGTTGTAATAAGTTTTTTAATTGATAGATAACTCTAACAGCAATAATAGCTGTATTAATAATAATAATAAGAATAATAATAGATAATATATAAAGTCTGAATCTGTCCCGT
>JABUQX010034753.1:25000-36851 GCA_015478945.1 Trachelipus rathkii | reverse complement strand
TAATCATCGTTTTTATTTTTAATATTTCAAATTTCTCGCTTATTGTGGTGGTTGTTGTGAACGTCCCCACCATTTTTTTTTTTTTTCCAAGCTTTTTCTTTACCAAGCGGGCCTTAACTCAATGTTTACCTCTCACCAGATCGTGTGGTATATGAGAAAGTGTGCCACTCCGGAAGGAGACTAAACAAACCAACCCTGTTTCCTTTTAAAGTATTCTGGCGTGTATTGTTTTATTAATTCTTATTTTATCTAACACGGGGTATGTGGAGGTTGGGGATCGGTTGGACGGAAGCTATGGTTACGGTAATGTTTGACGTGTGCTTTGCAGCGACATTGTTTTCGTGTTACTTGATACGGAGTCTTTCCTTGGAATAAACATTACATTAAAAAATTTTCTCTGCTCTTTATTTATTTCCGAACATTGCTGAGACTATCCTAAATTCTCGACTATATAAAACCTTTCCAAAAATAGAAATATTTCATTTTTTTTCCAAAAAAACATTATTCTATAGGACAAACGTTTCTTAAAAAATAGAAATGTCAGTCTCCTACCTTTAAAAAAAAAAAAAAAAAGGTTAATAATTCAGTATGGTGCACTTTTATTCCGGCAGGTGGGTATCAAATTCATTAAGTGCAGATTGGTATTTATTCCTACGTGACCAAACTGATTAATTTAAATGTACTTAATACTGCGTACAAAAAAAATTGATTTCTTGAAAAAAAAAAAAAAAAAAAAAATACAACTGAATTAAATAATCAAGTTTTTTTTATTTTTTTTTTTATAAAGTTTATTGAGATGATTTTAAAAAAAAAAAAAAAAAAATTCAAAGTTATCACTTCAAACGTGTCTCAATCCCGGTGCTGTTTTCTTTATATTTGTTTTCTTGCTATTTTTTTTGAATGTTGTATGTTCTTAATCTCTTGCAGCAGTTGTAATTTCTCATAAATTCATCATCATTTACATAATTTTTAGATTGAAGAAGCAGAAGTAAAAGAAAGAGTAAGAAGGAAGAGAGAAGAAGAGGAAGAAAGAGAGAAGAGAAGAAACGATGCTGTGAGTTGGATGCCATTTCATTCAGGCATTAAAATAATATCACTTGAAAAATAATTTACTTTTGTGAATTCTCAACATCGATCCAAGTACAGAAAAGCTTTTAAATGATGTAAAACAAAACCAGACCGTCGAATTATATCATATAAAGACGATTAAAAACAACTACACTGTTAACATTTGATTGTGACCTGTTTGCTTGTATCTTGGTCATAGTACATTGTTTTTATTTATTTGATTGATCCCACTGAGGACCCCCATATAACTTGGCTGTGATTATATTAAACAAGTTGGGTGCTGTACGTATCTGAACGAAATTCGCTTTAAAAAAGCTGAACTCTTTCCATCTCAAAATCTTCACGTTTTTAAACTTACTCCTTAGTCTTATGGTAACCTACATCTCCACTTTTTCTACCTCATTTTGCTTAACATAGTTTAATTTCTTTTAAATGAAATCTCTGTTCTCTCACTAAGATTAATACTTAGAAGGCATATAGTTTTGAAGAAACACAATCTATGTCAAAGTAGGATGACTCTTCTCAAAACCTCTTTCATCCTGTACTATCTACTTCTGCTATTTCCTTCTTGAAGCTTGCTCTCGTTTAGTTTAGTCCTCCCTAAAAAAAAGTTAAAATAACACATCCTTCTCTTGGCACCTGAGAGCTCTATTTTATAATAAAGCTGTCGGGGATTTTGTTTTAAATTTTGTAAAATTTCCTTTTGTCTGGCCTTTATTAATCACTGTTCTGAAGTGAACCCAGGGTAATTGGGTAGATCGTAAACCTCTCCCGATCTCGACTTTTAATTTTTCATTATTTTCACTTTTAACTTTTAATACGTCTGTAGTTGAATAGGATTCTGTAAGTCTTTGTTATATTATTCTATCTTATATAAGATTATATATATTATAGTGTATATATATTATAATACTATATAATATATATATATATACAATATCATATATATATATATATTATATATATATCGAGAGTCAAAAAAATACCGGGAATATTCGAATTAGTTCTTCATATGTTGCGATGCAAATAAGTAACTACTGTCAAAGGGGAGAAGAAACAACGTCGGAGCTGCCGTTCCCGGTAATACTCTGTAAGGACCAGACACCACACGACTTTCAATCCAGCATGGCTGTATGGCAAGTAAAACTGAAATGTAGTTCTATACCGCATTTGTTTATGGCAGTTCAGTTTTGCTTTGAGACACTGTCTCTTGTTTGTTATCTGTCGGACAAACAGAAGGCAATAATTAAGAATAGTAATTCTAATACTGATTCCGCGCAACATCAACTGGTGCGCTTTACTAACTAAAGCAAATCCACCTATTATACGCAGTATTCCTACCCTACTCCACAACTGACCCATGCACAGTTACTCCAAAACTCTTCTAAAGCGCCATGTGCCGGTTTTTGTAAAGAAAAAATATCAAATTAAAAAAGACAACCACAACCTATCCACTTGATACAACTGGAAAACGCCGAGCCGTTTCCCCTAATTGGTCACTCTATTTTGGTAGTTTAATGAGCATCCTTCGTTCATTACACGCAGAGTGACCAGACTATAAAAGACAAAAAAAATATAAAGATAAATATATGTATTCTATAAGTGACAATCACCAAATGCACCAGAACATAAACCACTGACGGAATTCTTTTTTCCCAGCGATTAGTTATTGCACAATTAAGTGATGTTACGGGAGGTGTGCGTCGCTTTTGTTAAACAGATAGCACCTAACAGTACTCTAAACTTGTCTTCCGATGTGTTGCTATCAGAGAAAAGGAAACTACATCCGTTGATCAATTACTTCTAATGTATGTAAAGTACGGATGTAGTAGGATTCCCTGCATCTCAAAGATATGAATCTATGGTTGCTACATAATGTTTATTGATGTTTCATAGATGGTTTAGAAAGGAAATATTAATTATCTGTTTTATGTTATATAAAAACCTTTACTAACTGGATGCAGACCGATAACATCCCTGAACCTCCGATAGTTCACCCACAAGATTTAGCTCTTTTTAGACAACATTACTCCTCAATTATACCAGCAAAGCTCCGCCACGGATAGATCAGATCAATGACGGATAGCAACAAATAGGGAAGTTTGGGAAAATGTGATATTTTGTCAGTAAGTAAGGAGATGTTTTTTGAACTTTGGTTTTGTAGTTTTTATATAGTTGAATTTTTTCACTCAAGATCAGTAAGGACCAGGCTGGTGTAATTGGCAAGCCTCAATGAGAGAGATAGTCCCTCCCACAATAAAATTCCCGACCCACCCGCATGTGGCTAACAGTCCCCAAATTTCCCTATCATAGGGCACGAAAATAGATGCTTTCGGAATTGCGGGATGTAGTACCACCAAGATTAGGCACATTCAAATGTCAAAACACGATTGCGGGGAACAATGGGCGAGAACCATAGAATTTAGATTAACACAATGACTTGCACATGAATAGAATGTGTTTTAGTTGAGTCATCGGATAGACAGATATCGTTAACAATTGTCTAAAGTTGCAGTAAGAAGTATCCGATAGATCTGGTTTGATGTATAGCAGATCGAGGAAACATCAACTGGTATGGTAGATATAGTAACAGAAAACACGTTGTGTGAGACGAAGGAGCACAATTTATAAATAGGAAAAGTAGGAAAGAAAAAACAGAGGGTCATAATTCCACACAAGAGCCAATATAATGATTCTACTGAAAAAGGCGACAGAAACTAGACTATCAACATGTCTGAATTGCTAGAAAGATCAAATGAGTGATTAGGGACCATTGTGAAACCCCAAAGCTTCATAAGAGCGTTAGGTTACGGTATATCGCCGAAAGATCTGACCTTTACGAATCGTAGACGCGTACAAACACCGGCGATACTCGAAATGTATGCTTAATACACTCGGGTTAATAAAGCTCTGCTGCGGTACTATGTCAAAGTCAACCAAACTCCACACATGTTTCTTTGTACGCAAATTAGACCCTTCAATGGCAGTCAAGCCAGAGTCACCGAGATTCAGGTGGAAAGTATTTTCCATCTTCATCGCAGCTTTAGACTGTCATAGGCTACATAATCATGATGACTACTGGAATATTCTGGACCAAGTCGCAACAAGATAAGAAGGAATGAGATTTTTCATCCAGGATCATCCAGAAATTGTGAACTGATGGTGCACGCGATTAAGAGTTGAGCTTCAAAGATTTAGACAGGATCATAGTTAAATTTAGTAGACGATAATAGTTTGAAGTTACAGAAGCTCATTAAGCGGTCTCTTTTTTCGTGGTGAATCCGGTATTTGGATCGACTGAAACATTTTAGCTTTGTCTTACTACCATGACTCTTAGGAAAATGGTTCTTTTCTGAATTTATATAAAATTTTAAGTGCACCAAAACGATGAGAAGCTTTAATAGCATGGATGCATACTAATAAGTTACGCTACGCCTGTACGCACTTTTTTTGTGCAACAACCTCCTATATAATAAATCTACTACACATTCAGGTTGTGTCCCAAAATTACTCACCCAGATAGCAGCTATCATTGGTGAAAGTGTGTGGATACGCAAAAAAATAAGATCAAGTGCTTTGTTCTTTACTATATATAGCGGAGAGTCTATTGCGTGTGGGTTGATGAGAGAGATCAGAAAAATGCGGAGTCTTAAGCATAAGAAGGAGGAATAATCTTGTTTGTATCATTTGTAAATAAACAAAGTTTTTTAAGGATTAGATAACTGGCAATATGAAATAATATCACCTTGGGTGTTACCTGTATGACCCCTTTCAATACGAAGCTTAACACGTCAAAGAATCGTACACAAATATAAGTAAAAAAATCTAACCGTTAGCATTGTATTTTCACATATACGAAACAGAGATATGGTTACGACGCGAGGATCGATCAATTAGATTAAGGATGGAAAAAAAGTCTATGCATGCTATGAAAAGTGTGTGTTCTTCCTTATCTATAGACCACTACACGCTCTCCTCTTTACCCCATCGTCTAGTCGCCAGTACCACATTGCATTAGTTTGTGCCATAAAAAATAATTAAATTTCAAATGTATGATGATGTTCACTTAAAGAACCTGACCTATAAAAATTTATAATAAAACGAAAGTCAGGAAAGCAAATGGATTGAAATCAGAATCAGAATTCATAATTTTTTCAGTTCATAATTTTTTTTGACATTTTTTTCATTTACAGCTCATTTCAAATATTTCGCATAAGTTTCATGAAAATCGGCTGTGTTCTATATTATAATTTCCTTCATAAACAAATGTTATTAAATATGAAATATATGCCTATTATTCATATTTATCAACTTTCTGAATACATTTACCACGGAAAATCAATAAAATTTATTATATTAAAACATCTCGTAATAAAATAAAAAATAAATAAACAAAATAACCAAATCTACAACGCAACAGGGCCAATAGGACAATCGATGAAAATGTCTACTTAAACAGTTATTGCATTTGTTAGAGTTTCATTATATATTATATATATATTATATATATATAATATATATTTAATATAATTATATATTTATATATAATATATATATACTAATATATTATATAATATAATATTATATATATATAGGTGCAACAATTCAATCTATGATTATAGATAAGCCATAAATCTATGGTTATGACAGCCTGCCCAATATCTAAAGAACATAATAACATGGGGTAAGATATATATATAATATAATCCAATATGAATATCTAGTCTCTATATATCACCGTCTCATACATTGACTAATAAATTTGTACACTGACCACACGAATCTGAACAGGGGTTGTTCATCTATGTTTCTTTTGTCATATTACATTATTCTTTGACCATTATATTCTTGTAAAATGTTATTGGTGTGAAGTTTAGTGGTTACTATTAAGATCAATCTTTAACAGAAAGATCTTGAGTACTATACCGGCTGAGTAGTTTCAGCTTGTTGGGAACAGTGTAATTGATAGGGCATGATCGTGGAAGCGGTTAGCCTTAGGATAAATTTTATCTTGTGTCAGTACTTTTTTCAAGCGATGACTTTAAGTCATTAGTCCTTTGTTTAATAAGTTGATCTTGATTTTCAGGGGGATAGTTTTGGAGATTGTAGATTTTCTGTGTACACCTTAGGTATTTGTAGAGTAATTTGGACCATGATTTGATGATTGTGTTGTTTATAATATATATATATAATATATATATTTATATTATATTATATATTTTAACTAATATTATAATATATATATATTATATAATTATATTATATATATATTAGTAATATATATTTATATAATATTATTATATAAATATATATTAATATATATTAATATATAATATATTATAACTCACTTATATATATATAGTATTATATAGTATATTGGCCAGAAAGTTTAAATTCGGTATGGCTAATGGTACCAATAAGATGACTACTCTCTACTTTATATAATTGTTTTGTCAGTGGTATAGCTGAGAGAAGTGTCAGCTTGAATCAATTCCTCTCCAAATGACATAGAATTTACTCCTCATGTGCACTAAGGATTTTTGATTCCTCCATAGCAATGATCAGAGTATGAAACATGTTGTGACATCTATAAAATTCAAAGGTTATTTGAAAGCAAGTGGTATTTCGCCTTTTTCGTTTTATGCCACCAAGAAAAAGTACTCCCCAAACAAAAAAGTCAGTTACAATAATAGACAATCAGCATGGCATTGCTTGGCGTGGGCTGAAAATTATTGGCTTTGCACCCCTACCTTTATAGGAATAATAGGAAGGGTCACGAAAAGTAAAAACAGAGTAGAGGAGATGCAGATTATCCTCCATCTCCCACATTAAGAAATAAGAAAGCTGTTTGACAAACTATGGTGTGAGAAGAAACATCAATAAGATGTTTAGGTCGACGGTACGCTCGTACATTAAAGGTCAGATGATCCACGTAAGAGGATACGGGCTAAAATATTTCATGGGTTATTTATACTTTTGGTATTTCCCCTCTCACAGCGGGAGATTGTCCAATAACACCCGTGGTGGCTTCATCCAGCACCACACCTTTACAGATGAGATCTATACCTGTTTCTACAATCCCATGTAATCAACAACCCCTAGGGTTTGAGTCCTCGTACTCCCAGACCAACCCTGTTATGGCAACTCCACACGTAGTCCACCAAAATAGATAATCAGCCGAAATAATAAAGACACGGCCTCTCTCAAATGGTAACTTGAAGAAACATCGACTTTGGCCACTTAGCGGCACTTCGAAAATGAGTCCTCCAAATCATCTGTATAATGCAAGTCAAATCGAAGTGAAGAGCGTGCTATAATTTATTATTTGTGGGGCCCTCCAAGGTGCCCAATCAGCACCCAGTGGTGCCCATCCAACACCACATTCCTAGAGAGTATATGTTTCTATACAATCCGAGTGAAAATCGAACAACCCTCCCACTGGGCCAGCTATAGGAGACCCTGTTAACAGACCCCCTGTTTGGCTCCTCCATAGTCAGCAAATGTCTTAGAACAAGCAGCATTACACCTATACGATCTGAACGCTCCAAAAAACGTTTGGCTGCTATTAACAGAGAACTGGTGAAGACTGGTCAATGGGTTCCTGATGAAGGGACAGGAGGTTCATCCCATTCATCCGTTAAAGGTGGAGCCCGTCGCTCTAAATTTAGATCAATAGAACACCCCGCTAGGATAGCTACTTCTCAACCTAGAGTGAAGAAAGATGACAACGACGGACCTAGACGACGAGGCACTCTTCTAAAAAGAAAGATGCCAGAGGAGAAAAATATATCTTCTAAGAGAGCGAATTTAACTTCTAGATTTGCAAGTTTGCAGGATGAAGTCTTAAAAGGGATATGACGAAGGCACTTCCCTTTATATTATTTAGCTTATTAATCACTCCAATTCATTACTTATTAAGAAAAACTTATATTAATCTAATGATTTTTCAAAATAAAAAATGCGACTTACATTCTTCTTCTCATTTAAAATTTTCTTTTGATGGAAAGTTACATTTTTTGTTTGCAATAGAAAATGTAATTAAAATCAGAAAGAAAATAATAAATTAAAAAGAAAACAATATTAAAATAGAAAACGGTTGAAAACTTTTAAAATATTTTGGAGTTTTTGAAAACACCTTTTTTATTAGTTGTGATTTATTATTTAAGGCTCAAACTTACAACTAAAAAAAACAATGTTTATAAATTTCGTTGGTGTTTATAATTTTCATTGGTATAATTATTTTGAATGGCCCTAGTTATAATCGTACATAGACTTAATTAAGGGTTGAATATTCTCACCGATAAAATATTTCAAATTGTGACGCCACAACAAACATTTCTTGTAGTGTAATGAATGGGAATTTGTAAAGTTAGTCAGGGGTAGCATTAGATAGGCTGGGATAAAAAACAGATAAATAACAAGATTTGTACTATCATCATTACAAATGGAGGTTACACACACATATTTATTCCGCTATTATCAAAAAAAATCCCAGTTAACTTTGTTGTATTATTGTGTATATATATAAATATATTCCTTTATTACCAGATATAATAAATATTCTATATCGAAATTATAATAGAGAAAGACATATTATATATTATATTAATATATATTATATTATATATAATTATTAATATTATACTCATCTATTTAACAAACTCCTCTATATCGAAATATAATAGAGAAAGACAAGATTATCATATAATATCCCAGTTAACTTTGTTTCATCTAGAACTCAAAAATCCCAAGTTAATTACATTTGTTTCATTATTGTCAACACATAAAAATTATATCGTATCTAGGTTTGCGTTTTGTATTTCTCTGGGGATCGATTCTTGCATAATTGTAAAGAATTTTGGATTTTACTATCTCTCTTTGGTGAAGTGAAAAGAACTTACATAGAATTTACATAGAATTTATTCGGGTATATTTTGAGAGGTATACATTACTCTGAAAATTAAGTTAGTGTATCGGGTGAACGTTATTGGATATCCATTGGTATCGGTTATACAATTTTGGCCGATACCACGTTTTTACCGATACCACACATTTTTCGTCTTTAAAGTTGTTATTTACTAATGAATTGCAAATTTAATTTTTATTTTTATTTTCAAAATGTTAATAATTCGTACTTATATTTTTTTGAATTAAATATAATTTAATTGTTATAAGTAGATCTATATTAGTATATATATATATATTATTTTCTATATTATGTGACTCATACTGAAATATTTTTCTACTCATTAAATATTAATTGTTTATATCAAAGTGAAAATACTTATTATATTAATTAATTATAATGTATTAATATAAAATTATTATATATAATTTAATTTATTATTAATATTAAAAATATAATTAATTGAAATATATATAATTATACAGGACGCTTATTGAGACAAAATGGTCCTCAGTTCTATATTTTCTGCTGACAGTCAAATTGGTATAGTTTGGTAGTTTAGAATATTGTCTACTCTCTAGAACTTATCAACTTATCCATTCATACTGAATAAAGCATCGAATATTTATTTAGATATGTAGGTAAGTGGTGTAAATGGAATATAATTTCTACGTGATCTCCCACTTTTGCTAATATATTACAAAGTAATATAATTAGTAACATTTGTATAATAATATTCTTCAAATAGACTCATGATGCACTTAGAGAAACTGAGCTTTAGTCCTTTACTCTGAGAACATTATCGTATTTCTATTTCTTTTAAATTCTAAATTTTTGTTGCTTTTAAATATTATTTTAAATTATTTATCATAATACCTATTATATACTTATATTAGTAAACGAAAATTTATAATATATATTATATAATATACTAACTATTATTATTGTTTCATATAATTAATACATTTAATCTTTATCTTAATATTATATTTAGTTAAATTATCTATAATAACCTTACTGTAACTGTGATGTAACTTATTACAGATATGTATGTGACATTGATATTATTATTTGACACATATTATGATACATAAAATTCAAGATATAATTTTCTCACTCCTCACAAGTTCACTGCCTTAGCTATTTATGTTATATAGATCCCTCAGATAGATCTATAATTATTATTGAAAGGGTATGTACTATAGTCAAAACATGTACTTCAAATAAAATTATATTTATTTTAGCATACATAACTCAGTAGAACACGTGCTCATAATAGTAATGTTTGTACTTGACCATAATTTACCCCCATCTCTCTCTCTCGCACAGACCCCTAGCCCGCCATTCTTTGATTTCCCAAAAGTATCACAGCTTTTTTTGCTTGTTTCCTATCTATCATCAGACCTACTTGAGACATCAAGGTTTAATGCTATAAATATTCAAGTAGCTATAATAACTGAAATATATGAAGGCGGCTTTTATCTCGGGTTGGGTTTTTAGTCTCAGTATGGGGCGATTGTCACTTGACGAAACGTAAGAATGCTAAAAGTCTCTAGCCGTTCGTCTCTCTTGTTTAAAGATCTAAGCTAGCGACGAGAAATTCCTCACGCACAAGGAGAATAGGACGTACCCACGTAAGGAGGGAAGATTTTCACCGAGCGTAATTGCACTATCAAAAGTTTGACGTTTCTTAACTGAGTGATTGGGGCTGAATGTGTTACCAGTATCATTGGACGAAAATGTACAAACAAAACAAAACTAGAGGAATACGGCGGCATTTAAAGCTCGAGGAGAGGTATTAGGGGATTCTTTATTCGAAGTATGCTACCACGCTCACGTGTCAATTCTTTCGTATGAATAAAGAAATATGTTGTTTTATATTTTATGAAAAGATATTTCATTCAAGTTAAAAGAATCGAGGCATTTATAATATAGAAAACATCTAAATATTTTAACTCTCTTCTTCCAAATTAATAAAACTATCATGCATCACGTAATGAGCATTGTATTAAATACGCAAATAAATATTTTTGCTTGTCGCAGAGATACCATGGAAGTTTGTTAATAAATATAAAAATGTGCTTTGATAGTTTTTATTATTAGTGTTGAAGAAGTTCTTTTGCGGCTTCTCCGAGGTCACTCGCAAGTTACAAGTACTTTCTAGGTGAGTGTGATCTTCTAGAGTGTAACTTTTTTTCTAAATAGAAACTACTAGTATTCTTACGTTATTTATGCATAATATTCCGCGCATTGCTTACGAAATTCAAAGTTAACGAAATTGGGTGTTAGTTTTTTTATTTTCTCCAAGCTATTATTTTTGCAATTCAAGATAAGTGACAAAATTTTTAAATTATGACTTTACTGGACGTTGAACTGACAGGAAAGTACCAATGATATAGCCTGCATTTCTAACTCGTTATTAGTTTTATGGTTATATCAAGAGTTTATAACATAACATATTTCAAGCATTATAGAATTAAAGATTAAATTAAATTAAAAGATGGACCATTTCATTTTCTCTTTTGTGCTATATACATTGAGGCCTTATATATAAAAAAAAAAGGTAGTGGAATTTTAAATTTGAATAATGGCAAAATTGCTAAAGCAAAACATTTAACGGAAAGGAAATTAAAAATAAATAAATAAATAAGATCCGGTATAAGTTTTCTTTAAAGATGCTGCTAATAACGAGCGCATTGAAATTAAACTTACATTGGAGCATTTATTTAATTTATTTATTTATTTCCTTTTAATTTTTTCAGTTCAATGAGTTGCTTTAACAATTCTGTTCACATTTTCTAAGTAAATATTCAAACCCAATTATTTAGTATTCGTATTTCACTATTACGAGTATATATATATAATATTTATATATAA
>JABUQX010034753.1:17500-20000 GCA_015478945.1 Trachelipus rathkii | reverse complement strand
GAGGCAGATCGGGACTAGTGATAGAGCCTCCTGCATTGTCTACGGCGACCGCTGTTTTTCGATGGTTCGAGGTCCTGGCACGATTGAATTTTTTCCAGCCTCTCTCCCTGAAAGATGTTCTATTTTTATAGACTATATAATATATATATATATATATATATATATATATATATATATATATATATAGCTATATATATAATATTTTATATATATATATATATGTATATATTATATATATATATATATATATAATATATATATATATAATCAGCGTTCCTTGGGTTCAAGTACGATACTTGTTACTTGTACTTGGACTAAGTACATTTTTTGGAGTACTTTGTACTTTACTTGTACTGCAGTTTCTTAAAACCCATGTACTTGTATCTGTACTTGCCACTCATGTACTTGAAATTGCAAAGTACTTGTAAGTACTTTTGGCATTTTTATAACTTGCAATTATTTTTTTAATCATTTTTCTACGTATTGATATTATTAATTTCTTATGTATTCTAAATAAATTTCCATTTATGAAATATAAAGTATGTTCATTATATATATATATATATATAATATATATATATATATATATATATATATATATATATATATATATATATATATAGTAGTATATATATATATATATATATATATATATATATATATATATATATATATATATATATATATATATATATAAGCGAGTATAAACCAAAACTAATTTGAAAATTTTAAATTATTTTTTTAATCTCTATTTTCGGGTAAGAATCCTTCTTCCCATTTCAAGGCCTTACCAATATAATGATGAAAATTCTAAAACAAGATGTTATTTGAAATAAAATCAAGCTTACAATAATAGCAATTGAAATTAATAAACCATATAGATAAATAAGAGCACAATAATATGTGTTTAAAAGTCATTAAATGAAGAACTTGTTAGTTCAGTATTAAAATAATATTCAAATTTAATTTTCATTTAGGGTCGGTTTGAGATGCCAAATATACAAAAATTCTAACAACTGAAGATCGGGTTCCTCAGTTTGGGAAAATATTCCAAAATTCGTATCCTGTATATGGTCGTTTTCCTGAAGAGAATGAGCATTTATAGCTCAATAGGGGGGATGATGTAAATGGTCTAAAGTTCTAAATGAGATACCTTTTGCTCAGCAATACGTATGGAAAGGCTTCGTATTGTTCTTTCCTATTTAGGTGGCATCGCAGTCACCGCACTTTTGTAATAATATATTATGATGAGCATAAAGGAAAGGGAGATTATCTTCTAAATTTAAAATATTTTCCTAATTTTGTTTTCACTCGAAAATCTAAATTTAAATTTAAACTGAGTAAAGTTTGTTTTTAAAACCACGTCAATTTTGCGTCGAATTTCGTAACTGATTTTCCCCAGAAAAGGCAACCTCATATACAAAATATCCTTAGGAGCTGTTAATTTAGCCTGGAGATTTGTCTTTAAATTTTGCTGAAAGTAATTTTCGAAAAGTTGAGTCAATTATAAAATTCTGGAGCCATTCTTCAAGCATTAAAAATTTGAAGGAAAGCCAAGGTTCTTTTGTAATTAACATAAGATTGATTGAAATTTGTATTTCCCTGCCAAAAAGAATTTTAATTAAGTTGATTTTAAAAATATGAGGAATGAAAGAATAAAATTTTGTCGTCAATCCAGTAAAAGTATATAGGCGAGATGATGATTGATTGGATTTGGAAGTTGTGTAACAAAGCGTTTATGGAGGGTATAGTTCCGAGGGATTGGAGGAGAGCAATAATAGTACCCTTATATAAGGGTAGGTGGGATAAGGTAACTGTAGGTATTATAGAGAATTAGTTTTGAGTGTTGGTAGGAAAGATATATGCTGGTATTTTGGTCGAAAGGATGCGTCGAGTGATTGAAGGACTGATGTGAAGAACAAGGTGGCGTTAGCAATGGTAGAGGATGTGTGGATCTAATCTTTACATTGAAACAAATGATTGGAAAGAGGGAGGAGAAGAATAAATTGTATTTAAATTTTATGGATTTGCAACAGGCGTACGATAGGATTAAAAGGAAGTTCTATGGCAGGTGTTAGTCATATATGATGTTGGTGGTAAGCTTCTGAATGGAATCAAAAGTTATGTATGACGATAGTGAACGTGTGAAAGGAATAAAATAGGAAGTCGAAAGTGATTGGTTGAATATTAATAGCAGAGTGAGGCGGGGATGTGTTATATATGTCTCCTTGGTTATTTCAATTTGTATATGGATGAGGTTATTAAAGAATTAGAGGTGGGTAGCAGGAAATGGTGTTAGAATGATGGAGAATGGAAGAGAGTGTGGAGTGTTCCCTACCTATTATATGCGGATGTTTTGGTTTTGCGTGGCGAATCTGACGAGAGTTTGAGAGGACTGCTAGAGAGATTTGGTTAGGGTATGTAAAGGAGGGTTGAATAGTAAACGTAGATAATAGTAAGGTTATGGTTGTGAGTGAGGACAGTCCTCGGTTGTTGATGA
>JABUQX010034752.1:30000-32500 GCA_015478945.1 Trachelipus rathkii | reverse complement strand
TATGTTCTATCTCCTCCTTTATCCCCTCCCCCTTACCCAACTCCATCCCTAAATATTCCTATAATCTTTTACTTTCTCCAATACACCCCCCTACTCTAACCTCCTAACCCCTCCCCCCTCCTCATCTTTCCATCCTCCTCAAACACTAAACACTTTACTCTTACCTGGATTTATTTTTAGCCCCTTTTTTGTCCACACACTCTCTCAAACTCCCTCACCAAATACCCAGCCCTTCCGCGTTCTTCGCCACTCTAGGGCAGTATCATCCGCAAACAGTAACATGTTCACTTCCCTTCTATCATTCCCATTCATCAATTCCACCCCCCTCCCCTCCCTCACCATTCCTCTGCAAAACACTCTCCATAAACAAATTGAATAGCCACGGCGACATTACACAACCCCTGCCTCAATCCACACACCGTCCCAAAACATCTCACTCTCCCCTCCTAACACTCTCACACACATTCTACTATTCCTTATAAAAAGCCATAATACCTTTCCCTTAATTTACCCCCCACTCCATTTTTCTCCAACACCCTCCACAGTTCACCCCTATTCACTCTATCATATGCTTTCTCTAAATCTAAAAAACATCCATACACTTTCCCTTTCCTCTCAATACTTTTCTCCACAAGCATCTTTAGTGTGAACACTTGGTCCACACACCCTCTTCCCTCCCTAAATCCTCCTTGTTCTTCCCCCATTCTTCCCTCCGTTAAACCTCTTACTCTCTCAATCAGTATTCTTCCGTACACTTTCCCTACCACACTTAAAAGACATATACCTCTATAATTTCCACATTCCATCCTATCCCCTTTCCCCTTATACAGGGGAACCAAACATCCATCCTCCCAATCCTGTGGTACCTCACCACTCCTCCAACATATGTTATATAACCTATGCAGCCATTCCTCCACCCCTATACCTCCCTTCTGCAACATTTCCATTCCACACCATCCAGACCTGCGGACTTCCCTTTTTTTCCTTTATTCACGGCCCTAATAATTTCCTCCCTTTGTATTTCATCCTCCCCCTCCCTCCCCACTTCATTTCCCATCCTCACCTCTTGCATATCTTCCTCCCCTACCCCACCCCCTTCATTCAATAGTCCACTAAAATACTCCCCCCACCTCTTTCTCACCCTATCCTCTCCTCCTTTCCAATCCCCATTTCTCCCTTAATCCTCTCGCCCAACCCCTCCTTCCTATTCCTTTTTTTATTAAACCTACTTTCCAGAACATCTTTACTCCCGATTCCAAAATTTTTCATCGTCACTTTTCTACCACCACTTCCTCTTTGCTTTCTTCTTTTCGCCCTCTCCCACCGCCCTTTTGCTTCACTCTAACCTCCTTCTAATATTCCTCCCAGCTATCTTTCCCCTTACTTCCCACACCATTTCACATAAGCCTCCTTTTTCCTTTTCACCACCTCCTTCACTCCTCACTCCACCATTCACTCCCTTTCCTTCTGCTTGCACCAACCTTTTTTACTCCACATACCCTTCTAGCCTCTTCACATACTGCCTCTCTAAATCTCTCTTCCACTCCCCCTCCACCTCCCCAATTCCCGTCCCTCTCACGTTTCTCCACCTGTCCTCCATACCTCTCCTAAACTCCCTCTTACATACTATCTCCTCCAATTTTTCCACCTTTATCACTTCCACTCTCCTCTTTTCTCCCCTTTCCCTCACCGTCACCTCTCCTCCCACCCTTATCCTGGCAATCACCAAATAGTGATCCGATATCCCCCTCCCCGCCCCTCTAAACACATTTACATCTAATAATCTACCTCTATCCTTCCCATTTACACACACATAATCTAGTATCGCCTTCCCCCCCGTTATCTCACTCTTCCATGTATACTTATGATTATCATTTTTTTTTTTTGAACCAAGTATTCCCCACTATCATTCTTCTTTCGACACATAACTCTATCAGACTTTCTCCATTATCATTCCTCTCCCCTACCCCAAAAGGTCCTATTATTCTTCCTACCTCCTCCCTTCCCACTCCTGCATTCAAATCTCCCAATAAACAAATTTTTTCATTTACCCCAAAACTTTCCCAACACTCATTCAATTCTCCCCAAAATCTTTCTCTCTCCTCCTCTCTCGCTCCATTCACTGGTGCATATGCACAAATAAAAACCCACATTTCCCCCCGAATTTCACTTTTACCCACATTATCCTAGAACTCACCTGGTTACACAATCTCACCTTGTCCCACATCTCTTTCCTCATAACTATTCCCACCCCCTCCCTCGCCCTCACTCTCTCGCTCACCCCCGATACCATACCCTTGTATTTTCCGAAATCCAACTCCCTCTTACCCTTCAACTTAGTTTCTGTTATCCCTAACACATCCAACCTTTTTTCCTCAAACATCAACCCCACTTCCTCCCTCTTCAAATCCTCGTTTACCCCTCTCACATTCATACACCCCACCCTAATTACCACTCTCCTCCCCATCTTTCCCTACTTCTATATATAACTCAATCAGGC
>JABUQX010034752.1:15000-25000 GCA_015478945.1 Trachelipus rathkii | reverse complement strand
TATACCGTCAAACCCACACACATTCAGTATCACCTCTTCATCACCAACAATGCTACGCAGATTCTAGAATTGCTCTCTCTACACTCCCCTCACATACATCTCATCAGTCACAAAAGCACTATCCCTATTCATTATTCTATGAAGATTTCCCGTACTCTCTTTCTTAACTTTCCGCACTTCCTTCCATAACTACTTCCTATTCCCTTGTAGGTTCCTATTCATCCTCCTACCAAACTGCTCATCTACCTCCTTTTTGCTCCTACCTATGCAACTTTTAGCCCTCCTTCCTTCCTCCTTATATGACTCCATACGCCATTCTTTTCAAACTTCATCATTTGTTTTAGTACATTAAACCACCCATTCTTTTACATTGTATCGCTTGCATCACCACGTCAAACCACTCCTTCACCTCCATTTTCAATTTATGAATATTTCTTTGCCCATATTCCGCTTATAACATGCTAAATTATATTCACTAATCCCTCATACTGTCTCTAGAGCTTCCTTTCACTCGGATTAGTAGTATACCATTTTATCTGACAGCAATGTGAATAGGTTAACTTTCTTTCTTGTACGCTGTAGTGATTCTGATTTTCTCTAAAGCTATTACCGACACTTATATTCCTAATCGCAGTGTTTACTCCCATACCTTTCCTCATAACCCAGTTCACGTGATCTCTCACACCAAATCCTCAATACTCAACCCCCATAGCTGATTTAACATCCACCAAGTCTCATACTTCCATACTTGCTGCATTTCAACTAATTTCTCTCCTCCTTCACCTAGAGCACAGATAGCATCATGAATAAATATCTTTACGTATTTATCACGTACTTAGGAATATCCTTATGATTACATCGTTCCTACTTTTAGCCACTTATTCTTCTCTGTGCTATCATATGAGTGAATGTGTTTAAATCTTTATGCTTGCACGTTCGAAAGTAGATGCCTCGCATTTACTATTCTTAACTTCCACTATTACGAAAACTGTTAATTAACCAGCTCCAATGTATCCAGCTTATTCTTATTTAATATTCGTCTAGATTACTTCCTCATTGTATAACACCTGTGTTAGTGATCCCAACTCCTCTCTTTCTTTTTGATCTGAGAGTCTTTATAGATCTTAAACTCCATATTAAACTGTCACCAAGGAACGGAGCTATATATCACTCAGTCTCATAGCATTTTCATAATTATATCGATCTCAGGTTCAAAATCTCACATTTCCTACAGCGTTAATGAATTCATACCATCGTCACAATATCAATAATATCCTCAAGATTTAACATTGTTAATGTAACCGAGAGATATCCTTGACAAAGTTATACTAAGGGAGTTATGTTGCTCACGAACGATCTTGGCGTGATTGGTGCGAGGGCACGAGTTTATTGCCACCGTGAATGTGAATTAGACGGCCATCTTGACGTTGAATGATGTAAGTGTTGGGTGAGTACTTTGTGTTTTAGATGTTAACATTGTTCTCTTCATTTCTGTGTTTACTCTTACTAAAGGTGTGAGATTCTGTGTTAAATAGCGGGTAATTGGTGTTATATTTACATTTAGTCTATACAATATCTTATGTAGTGTTTGCTTGCTATATGCACTGTATACTGTTTTTGCCTTAATAATGTGAAAACTTTGTTACACTTTTGATAAAGTGGTCGAGTATATTGGTTTGGTCAGTGTGACTTTATAAAGACTTGAATTTAATTATGTAGTTTGTTGTATATCTTGATTTCTGTTATTCAGATTATAGTAGATAATTTAGTGTAGGTTTTGTCGGTTTACATTATTGTGATTCGTATTTTGCGTACATTTTCAGGGATGCTATGTTAGCTTTATTTAATGTGTTAGTGTAAAAATCTGATATTATGTATACTGTAATCCTCAATGGCTATTGGTACGATCTTCCAAAGATAACGAGGGGTAGTTATTTGGCGATGCAACGCACTTTATTTGTCAGTGTTTTTATTATTTTTGAATGTTATTCTCTCAATATAGATTTAGATTCTTCTGCAAGACTTGATTGACTTAAAACTAATAATTTAACAGTCTTAACTCTCAAAAATATCTAATTATATAGATGATTTTTTGTGAGATGAGGGATGTTGAAGATTTTAAATTAAGTTTACCAGAGCCATAGAGCCTAAGTTAGGAGAGCGTGACTTCTTTATGCGCTTTCTGAGAGGGTATAGCCTTAGTTCCTGATGGTTCACTTATGGCTACTCTATATTCAAAAGACTTTGTATTTTAGCTGAGCTTATTAATTTCTTCTTGGGCTTTTAGTAGAAAACATTAACTATTATAGTTTTTTTAGAATTCTTAGAAATAGTTTATGAACTTGAGAGTCAAAATAATCTGGTATACATAGAGGCTAGAACTTCACACATGTTTATAGATGGCTCACTTGCTTACGGGCAGGTGAGTGAATTAAGATAGGTATCCCTGGGTATTTGGCCTAGGCTAAGCCCTTGATATAAGCGAGTTTGGGTTTGAGAAAGATATTTTGTTATATTTATGCTTATAAAGATATTTAAGTTGTTTTATTTATACTCTTTTTTAGGCTTTTATGAGCGATTTAATACTGAATATCAAATTATAAATAGATAGAGATTTATAATAGGGTAAAAATTTATGAGCTTAGCAAATCGGTAGACTAAAGTTTAAGATCAAGTATAGAATAATCATATTAGTAAAATTAAATAGAAATCTGTATTGCTACTTGTGTGATTAACTGTGGGGGACTGGTGAGAGGTGTAAGGAGTGTGTGGAATAGGCTGGCGTGAGGCGCTACTTATGTTGTGTATATAATTGGCAGGGAATGAGATTGTGTTTCTTATATAGGATAGGGATGATTGCCAAGAAGACTGAGTGAATTGAAATATGAATAAAATTTGAACTAAGGAAGTTGTATTTGAATTGCGTATTAAGGAGGAGGGTGGTAGTGATCACAACGCAAAACAAAAAGTTTAGTTTATGTGACATGTTATGTCACGATAAGAAGCGAAGGAAGGGAGAGACGAGGAGTGTTAGTGATAGAAAAATTAAAAGTTTGTAGTAAATATACAGAAACAGAATGGTTTTAAAGCAAATTAAATAAACAGATAGATTCAACATCATAAGAATGGGCAAAGAAAAATTTATGAAGAGAGGACATGGAAATAATAGAGAATAAAATGTAGATTAGAAAATAATAAGAGTGTACAAGAAAGCATTGTAAATTATAGAAAACAAAATTTTAAACACAAAGATTTATAATAGTTTGTGTAAAACGAAGATTAGAACTTATTAAAATAAAATAGACAATAAATAGTTTAAGATGAGGATCAGTGCGAGGATTTAACGTACAACTATCAGGCACCTGTGCACCTCACCGCACCGCACCGGCACGTCCAGCACAAGTTACAGGTTCGACTGTCTTCCAAATGGGGAGGATCAGAGGTACCCAATTGTATTCTCCGTGTTCCTCAAGTCTCCTTGGTACACTGCGTCTTTCGAGTACACTGTCTTTTCTCAAACCGGTTGCTAAGTTCCTCTTCTGCACGTCTTTTTTTCTCGATTTTTAGGATTCAGGGCTTAAGACCTGGTATTCGAGTGAGCGCAGATACCTATTGACTTCAGTGTACATTAGATATCATCCACCTCCGGGGAGTAGCAAGACAAACAAAAACAGCACACACATTAGCGGCAACGCAGTATTTACATATCATCCATGGATTCTGTGGGCACGCATGTAGCGTGGAGAAGTGACTTATCGTGGATATAGGATAGATATAGAGAAGACATTGATTATCTACTCAATAGATGGTACATTAGATTGCAAGATTGATTTATTGGCATGGTGACTAAACGGAAAAAAGGTATCTCATAAATGATTTACTCTCTATAGAAGCAGTATACGCATCGGCGTCAGTACCGAAGGCACCTCTAATAGCAGATGGTGCCAACCTCGTATATCCAAGAGATTCTTGATTACCACAGAGATGAGCATAACGCCTTCGTGCGTAGAAGAAGGTCTCCTTCCTTCTATGGCACATTCCGAGCATTTCTCTGGGATTATTTACCTATATAGGGTATATCACGTAGACAGTGTTTCCTTTGGACATTATGGGAATGGAGGGAGTGGGAACAAGAGTAGGGGACAATATAGGTGTAAATGAAAGGATTAGGAATTATGTCTCTTTTCAAGATTAATTTAAAATTTATGAAGAGATATTTGGATCTCTCGTGGAAATTGAGAAATTTTCTGTTATTATAAAGTAATACTTATTTGAGCAGGAAAACCCGACTGTTATGGAAGAGATTCAACTTTGATTACAGTAACTTGCATAAAATTTGAAAAAAGGGTTCGTTTGGACTACATAACTTCTCCAATCTCCAGCACCAGTTTGGAGACTGTTCTATAGCACACTAATATATATAAGGAGAGATAAAGTTCTAGGGCTTCATGCCACAAATAAGAGATAGTAGTTCAGAGCACAAAAACACTACTGTAGCCGAATGAACTTAGAATAATTAGCAATAAGAGCAAGGTATACCATTGTGAAGCTGTCCAATAGTTGCTCTTGTGCATATTTTATAAGATTATAAATTCCTGAAGAAGTATCCCGCAAAATGGAACGAAAGCATGAACCGTACCTTAGTTTTTCCTTTTTGATAATTTATGTGAATTAAATCTTAAAGTTTTTAATTTTTATTTTAATGTAAAAAGTGTGTTGTCAAAGATTTAAAATCACTATTTAGTAGACTTTATTTTACATGTCTTGTGGGTTTGCGGTTCATACGCTAAGGATATCAAGGAGTGTAGTCTTAATAAGAAAATAAGCAGCAAATTTCGTATATATTCAGATAATGCTCTATTACAACAAACAAAAGGGGCGTCGTGACGTCAAAATAAGCATCTATAAGAAATAAAAAAAATGTCTTATGAGTCTACTCCACTCCTCTGAAAATTCAAATTTTATTGGATTTTCGACTCCAGTTATACCATTAAATCGACAGATCTCTGTAATCTCTGATGCATTCAAAATCGATCGTCCAGAGCTTATGAGAATCTAATGAAAGAAAATTTTTCATATGCAGACCGTGCACTTTCTCTAGGAACATTAATAGAACAATAGAGAAAACTCTGTCGAACTCCGATGTGAGTTCAGACCTAGTCAAATCCAAAATTTCGTTATACTATATGTTCTCAACAGCTTAGTGCTGCAGAAGTTTACATGTAAAATATTTTTTATAACGCTGCTCAGCTATCTGTTAGTAATGCGGAATTAACGTTATTATGTGGTGTAAGTAAAAAAGGTTGTGGCGCTATATAAAATAAGCTAAACCTATCTTCTATACTCTCATATTAATAGGGAAATCTAATCTCCTAGAGAACTCCTTTAAAACTAATCTTATTAGGATATTGAATACTAGAGTATGGGTAGAAGTACCGTTAAAGAGCCATATACAAGATCTCATATGTTCAACTACAAACTCATAATAGTGGAACTAGAAAACAAGGAGACTATAATTTTTTCTCAAGTATTACTCCCTGGAGACAGACTAAGTATAAGGAATAAGACGCTCACTCTCACTCACAAGTAGAAAATTGTATATTAGATAATTTTTAATTTGCTAGATGACAAACATGGCCACAGTAATATTGAATAAATAAAAGTGTGAACAGTTTAATACCTGCAGTTTCAAGGAGCTGTAGTAATAGTCTTAAATAAAAATGAGGGGGGTGATTTTTAATTTTTTTTACACTTGCACATCAATTGGATTCCTATGTACTTCTATATAACACAGTTACTTGACTTCATAGATATAAGGGTTTCTAGTAATAATATTTATATAAATGTTATTATTAATACTATAGAGTAGCATTTATGTATGAGCCAGTAATGGTCCAGAACCCACAATTATCTCTCGAATTGCACTATTAGACTTAATATTATAACTAACGATGAAAGTTATGGGTATGGGTGAGGTTTAGAGTATATTTATGAAGAGAGTGGAATCGAATAGGGATAACGTAATTATGTGAAATATTGCATCAGTATGAATTTTAAATAATGAATGGGATATATCAAATCAGTATAGGCAACCATCATCTTTTCCCACTATTAATAAGTGAAACAGAGGGATCTTGGAGAGTCTTCTACACAGAAATGGCATATGATTATCTTAAACCACAATTTTAGCACGAGACAATGAGACTTATGCATAAATAAACTCGTACTTGGAGAAAAAGAGTGTTTAAAGACACCTTTGGTCAGAAAACTGTTTATCATTGGGAACATTTTAAAGCAAATTTAATGAATATTCAGTCAGTATAGTTTTAAAGATAAACCCAGTGACAAGTTTTAATAAGGATTATTTGGAATTTAGTTGGCCACAAAAAGAGAGAAACCACTATGCTATTGGTTGATATAGAGTTATATATATTTAAAGAGAATGCAGAATATATTATATCCAAGACGACAGAATGTATTCTAAAAGATGGTATTTTAAAAATTATTCAAGGTAGTAATAGGGAAGATGATTTAGAAATGGAAATCATACTACGAGATAAAGGTAACTCAAGGACACAGGAACGTTAATACATTAGTCAATAAACAAGGCAAGAGGAGCAGGGACTGAAAATTAACCTTTAGCAAATATTGAAGAGGCCTGGTAAGCGAGGTTTTTTCAGCATACGTTACTATAACTCTCAGAAGAATCATGCAAAGAATTTCATTTTGATAAGACAATTCGTGCTGAAGTTTACGCAATGATATGTGGTCTATTGAAATATTTCGTAGTAGTATTTCCCAATGATAATGAGCAATGCATTGCTTAGTTTTCGGTCAATACTTTTTCAATATTGCTTTATTTTTGCTGATTCAGTGGCTGATTACAGTAAAAAACATATGGCACCAAGTTATTGAGATAATAGTTGAGGAGAACTATATATACACCAGATTTTAATAAAGATAAGTGCAAAGTGCTAACTACCAAATAGGTAGACCTTTTTTAAGCAGAGGAACTATTTGAATTCTGACGCAAAAGATATTAAAACGTTGATTTAGACCATATTATCCAGGTTAAAAGCTGCAGGGGACCTGATCTGCGAAGGTAGATTTAATGTCTATGGTATCCCCTTCGTCTTAGAGTAACCTATCTTGAGACTAGGAGTTGTGGTGAAATGAGATATCTGGAGCCATATCTGCCAAAAAGGACACTCGGTAAATTTGATTTTTATAGTCGGATCGGTCTTATTAAACATTTTGCTCGAAATGGTTAGGTACCAGTTGATGACTGGGCGAAGGAACAAGCAAGTTGCTCTAATCTTGTGTTGTGATGTAGAAAATTACTATATATATGAAGAGTATTGTTTCACCAAACATCTCGTCAATGGGACGACCATCCAGATAATGTGAAGATCTTGAGCTCGGCAAATTACTCACTCAGTGTCTATAGCTTTAACATTCTTTCTATGGTCTCTCATGTAAAGATGGTCTTGCGCAAACACCAGTTACCGTGTAAAGGCTACATTTCTATCAAGAGAAATATTTGTTAATTAAAAGAAATAAAACAAAGCGGGTTTTCATTTGTGTAATGTGACTCCCAGCACGGTCTCCCAAGAATGCTAAAGGTATCGCCACTACCGCAGTCAAGTTATCGCGCGTGTACATGAGCAATTAAGCCTGTTTTAGAATTTATAGTAATGAGACTACAGTTTATCTGAGGAGCTGCCTTTAACATGTTTGAGGCAGAGTGATGATCCAGCTTATGATGAACTCTCATGTTATATTTAGACAGTTATTAGAGGTAAAAGACTTGATTAGGGGCGTTCCCATCTATTACTTTTAAAGAGCTCGCGATAGAATGAAATATAAGTAAGGTAGGCTCCTCATCGTCTCCACATATTTATTTGTGAGTTGAATAGAATAGGGCTGCATCTTTCTGACAGGTCAGTGTACTTAGATGCGTTCGGTTTATGTAAAGAGTGGTTGAGATATAGAAAACGAGTGCTGCTAAAACTAATGGGGAAAAATCACATATGAGCGCGAATCTAATGCGAAAGAGATTGAAGTGGTGATCCGGTTGTCCCCAGCATTGCGTCTTGGCTCTCACCAGTGTCGTGAGGAGAGCCAACCATTATTTTGTGTGCCTTCATTAAGTAGTTACTTTAAATGATTGGATTAGTGACCAGGGACATTAAATGCAAGTTTTCTAATTTTAGCACTCAGTCATCTAGTACTACAAGTGGCCATAGCGACTCCGTTCTCGAGAAAATGAGCTGGTAAGGTATAGGGCAATAAACAGCTATTCTCTCTCTAGAGAGAAATTGATGTCTGTCGAGTCAAACTTTTCGTTGGCGTTGATAGGGCAGAAGATTAGTTATTGTGCAAATGTGAGAAATCGGTTTTCATGAGGGTTTCCGTACCTGCTAATCTTATTACCTGTAATATATATGCGTGCTAAGAGTGTCGTTTGTCACCGTTGAGATTATCGTTACACTCACAGATGATCTTTATTCTACGATCATGACAGAATGAGCGGTGTTCATTGTTAGACCGCTTTGGTAGTCGTGGAATGGTTTCCGATCCAAGGAACATATATAATAATCATTAGGTAATTTGATCTCTACTAACTCCGGGCAATAGTAGGATTTGCTAGTGCCGAGTTATAAGCCTAATCAAGTGTGTTGTAGTAGGCGTGAGATATAAAATATTAATACAGATGAGACTACTGGCCCCTATTAATTGAAAGTCGCCAAGTTGTCTTTTTGCCAACGTGTCAAGGTATAGCGTGTTCTGCGATAGGTAAATAACCAATATAATAACTATGCATTTAAGTTGCTCAAACTTTCTCATCTTATCAAATAAGCAGTCATTATAGTCTTTGCTACTCTTCCGCCATTCTTTTACAGTCAAAGTGGTAATTAGAACCCTTTCCCACTTCAACTGTTAGACATTTTTAGACACCCGATTAGATAGAAAATTTTTAGTGCACAAGTTTGTGAGCTACCCCTTTATTTAAAGAATAAAGCTGTAGATATTATTAGCTTCAAGTAATGAAGAGTATGCGCAATCGTAATAGTATATATAGCTAACTCAAGGTGATATAATGATTTCTGGGTTTGCTGAGGGGTAAGAGCTTAATGAGGATCAAGAGGACTATATATAGATATTTGTGAAGGAGTATAGCAAATTACGTTTCTGTAGAAAGTGACGTATAAATTCTCAGAGGGGACATTGATACTAAATGTATCTACTAAATAAATAATTTACATCTATTTTGATAATAATTATACAGAGACCAATTATAAATATTTTCTATATATAAGTTAGAGCTAATGAACAGGTGATCCACAGGGGCCAAATAAGAAATATTTAGAAAGATAAGCATGCCATACTTTGATACAAAGAAAGTGACTCATGCATTATCTATCACAAGTTATTAACTATTGATATTGTTGTATAAAATTTTTTAGGAATGTGATATCTGCCAGAGGAGGTTGTGTAAGTATGTGACTTCGATTGTCCCAAACATTATTAAGAAAATAGGCTATAGATGCGTTTATTATGTAATGGTAGTTGGGTATATATTATGGACGTATCATATTAAATATTATAATTAGACGAAAGCCCAATATTGGCGTAGGTTATAGTATATATAAGTAGTTATTTTAAATGTTAATGAATGGCCATATGTATTATGTGAACCATAATAACTTTAGTTTATTTAATGCATGTTAGTAATGGTTTTTATATAGCGTTTATTATATATATAATTTAATAATATATAAATATATATTATTCATATATTTGACAAGCCAAATTGGCAGGTTTTTAGTTACAGTAATTTTGACAAATCCCTAGGGTGCTTATTTAGTGGGTATTTGCATATAGTAATATTTATATAATGATTGCATGTTTTTGTATATGATTAGAATATGAGGTTGACTGGTGAACAAGTCTCTACGATAGGCCCAATTTGTGGAACTTTATACTTTTTACTTATGTC
>JABUQX010034752.1:0-12500 GCA_015478945.1 Trachelipus rathkii | reverse complement strand
TGTGGAAAGAGAATGAGAGAGAGAGAAGGAGTTGCAAATTTTGATGGAGTTGACTGTGTATGAAGGCTTAGGTAGACTTTGATTAGTTGATGTCCTGAGAATTTCTAATGGTTTAATTTAAGTTTGGAAAGGTCAAGGTAATAGTGTGGTTGCTGACGTATGTCCATGCGAGGGAATAACGTTTGAAGAGAGTAACGCTTTTTGGGTATACTGATGATGTTCTGGATGGGGTGAGTGGAGCTTAGATTGATGTTTTGGGGACTGAAATGGTTGTGTGATCAAAAAGATGGTATAAGGTGGTTTCTGGGTGGCGGGAGAAATGAGAATGGTAGGAGGTGATTGATTCTGTGAAGAGAGAGGTATGAGTGTAAGTAACTTCTTAAACGAAAGAGTATCAAAGTATTAGAGTTGGTGTAGGTAGAGATGGTTCGGAAGTGAAAAGTATGATATTTTGTGTTGGTGAAGAGGGAGATGTTGAAGTAGTGTTGGAATGTTAAATCAGTTTAGGGGGTTTAGGGAATGGGATTATGGATCATTATGTTGTTCTATGTAAAATTAGTTAGTGGGGCTTGGATGGGAGAGGAAAGGTGAATACGAAGGATGGTAAATTCAAGTGCGAAGTTAGTGTGCAAGATAGTAAGGATAAGTTGTAAGAGCGCTCGCTAGTAAACGGTTGAATGTGACAAGTTGATACTGAACCAATCTGGGGGCAAATGAAGGAAGCAGTTGTTAGTAAGTGCAAAGGAAGTGTGTGGATGTGTAAAGGGAATAGAATGTTTAACAGGCGATGAAGGGAATAAGAGGTTGAAGGGTTAAAGGGTAAAGGGAGGGTGTTGAAGGTTGAAAAGTTAAGGGTGAAGTTCAAAAGCAGGATGTTGGAATATATAAAGGAGGCAAAAAGAAAGTTCAAAAGAGTGTATACGTAGGAGAAACAAGAGGTAAAATGAACAGTTTGGAAGAGGATGGGTGAGGACAGACAAGGATTGGAAGCTCTTCTGGGAAAGGAAGGCGAAGGTTAAGATAGAATAAGGGGAATTGCTTGAATAATTGATAGGATGTGCTTTTTGTAACTTGATCGAAATGGATGTAGGGAGTGTGGAACGAAACTTCGAAATTGCACATATTACAGTAATGATGAGGTGTCTGTGAATGTGTGCGGTTTTGCCTGGTGCAAGAAGGAATAGGTATTTTGGGGATGAGGTTTAATTGTAGGAGGGGTAATGGGTGGGTGGAAGTTGCAGAATGGTAAATTGCACGGTATACGATGAAATTATAGTGAATGATCAGAGCGGAGCGAGATGGTGATGGATTGGATTTGGAAGTTTGTGTAATAAAGCGTTTTATAGAGGTATAGTTTCAGGGATTTGGAGGAGAGCGTAATTAGTCCCTTGTATAAGGGTAGGGAGAAAAGGGGACTGTAGAAATTATAGGGATAAGTTTTTGGTGTTGTAGGGAAGGTATATGCTGTCATTTTGGTCGAAAGAGTGCGCTGAATACTGAAGGACTGATTTGGTGAAGAACAGGTGCGTTTTAGGAGTGGTAGAGATGTGTGGATCAAATCGCTTTACAAATGATTGAGAAATGAGGGAAAGAAGAATAAATTGTATTATAGGTTTTATGGATTTGGCACAGGCGTAATGATGAGTTAATAGGGAAGACGTTTATGGAGGTGTTAGTGATATATGGTGTTGGTTGGTAAGCTTCTGAATGAATCAAAAGTATGTATGACGATAGTGAAGCGTGTGTAAGAATAAAATGTGTATGGTGATTTTGGTTTAGGATTTCATAGGGCCGGAGTAGACAGGTTTGTGTCTGTCTCTTGGTTATTCAATTTGCTATCTGATGGGGTTATGAAAGAATTCGAGGGGGGATGGCAGGAAATGGTGTTCGAATGGTGGAAGTGGAGTTGAGTGGAGGTGCCTACATATTATATGGCGGTATGATTTGGGTTCCTGTGATGGGAATCTGAAAGAGTTTGGAGGATTGGATAGAGAGATTTGGCGGTGTGTGTAACGGAGGGGCTTGAAAGTAAACGTGGATAGGATAAGAGTTATGGTTGTGAGTGGGAACTCCTCAGTGTGAAGTTATGTTAGATTGGGAGCACTAGAAAGTGTCTGAGTTTAATATATTCGGTATATGTTGGTGAAAGGGAACGGAGATGCAGAGGTAGTAGGAAAGTTGTGAATGCAGGAAGGTGGCTGGTTGCAATTAAATCGTTGGTTGAATGCAAGGGACTACGTCTTGAGTGTGTAGGGTCTTACTGAGGGTATGTTGTTACCTGTGTTATTGTATGGTAGTGAGACTATGGTCTGGATAAGAAGTATATATAGATTAAAGTTCAATGTGTTCAGATGGAAATCTTAGGGGGTGTGCTAGGTGTGGAGAAGAATTGATAGAGGAATGAACGTATTAAAGAGTGGTGTGGTGTGAAGAAGGGGTAAATGAGAGAATAATGAAAGTATGTTGAGATGGTGGTCTGTGGACAGGATGCGAATGATAGGTAGGTTGGTTAGGATGTATAAGTGGTGAGTGTGTTGGGACGACGGATGGAGACCGAAGAGAAAGTGGATGAGTCGGTGACGATTGTCTGAAGGAGAGAAATGTGAGTTTTGGCGGCGAGAATAAAGGTATGATAGGAGAGCATGGGGGTTTTGTATGGGGCAATGGTTGTGGCCTGGGCCAGGGGATGAACTTTACATGACGATTACCATAGTGAGGGTCCGTCACGGTCCATGATGCTCTAGGGTGGTTTTTCTGACGTGACGAGGTCTCACTAATTAATGGTACGAGGGGGCGGTAAGGCTGGGCTTTCTTTTTCGACGTTTGTCATTTCTACTGCTTTTTTTTTCGATGCATTGTACGCACATACCCCAATTGGGGGCAAGAGGCAAGGTGAAGCAGAAAGAAAGATATTATATATAATATAATATATATTATATTTATATTATATATATTATATTATTATATATTATATATATACTATATATATTATAATATTATATTATATATAAATAATATTATATATATATATATATTATATATATATATATATATTATATATATATATATATATTATATTATATATATATATTAATATTAAATATATATAATATATAGAGAGGAGAGAGAGAGAGAGAGGAGAGATAGATAGATAGATAGATAGATAGATGATGATTAGATAGATAGATAGATAAGATAGATGATAGATGTAGATAGATTTTGAAGTCTCGATGGTTTGAATTTTTTTTTTAATTCACTCTTGCTACCCGAATTGGTGATATTAGTAACTTGATTATACATTTTGTTTCAGCTGTCTTTGTACGCATTTTTTTCGTATACCATATTTCATATACTATATTTTATTAATTATATATATATATTATATATATTATTATATTATATTATTATTATTATATATATATATATATATATATTATTTATATATATATATTTATATATTATACAATACAAAACATTTTTCTTTTTATGTTTATAAAGTAAAAATTTTGCTTTTTTACACACCCCTAAGCAGAAAGTCGTAAATAGTAATCAAGCCTCACTACCCTCGCCCCATCTACATCCGGATCTATTGAATCATCTTGATCTTTGTATCAAGTCATATTTTGTGTAACATACACAAAAATGATTTTTTATGATACTGACTTCGAATATAATGCATCGTAGCAGTTTTCACTTCAATAGGAAATAGCATGACCTGAACTAAGATCATATGACACACAACTAATCACACCTTAAGCAACGAATAACTGTAAGTTTAACAAAAGTTCAACCCTTACAAAAGTAAAGTATGCTAACAATAGCATGACAAAAACGTAACCTATTTACCACTTTTTCAAGCATAATTCTAACATATCAATGTTAATTTCATTACGTAATATTTAACAACTTTTCATACCTAACCCAGTACTACTGATGAAGAATAATGCTAACACACACTCAAACATACATTCAAAAACAGGCCACACCATTGTTACCACTTACATATTTTACGACGTACCTATCCATCTTTTGTCAAGACTATCTTACATATCAAGTATTTTTTTATTTTTAAAAATATTTGCTTTTTAAATTTTTAGTTTTTTTTTCATTTATTATTTTTTATTTATTTTTTTATTTATTTTGTTTTATTTGCTTAAATTTTGTTTTTACTAAAATTTTATGCTTTTTATGTTTTAAAAAAAATTTGCGTTTTTAACACCCTAAATCAGTAAATAAGACCACCCATAACTCTCATTGCGGATCATTTGAGATATTCATCTATTTGTCAAGTCATATTTTGGATAATACAAAAACCTTTGTTTTTTCATCTTTTTAACGTAATATTTGCATTTTTTACACCCTAAACAGTAATCAGTAAATAAGTAATAGCCTCCACCACTCGCCCCTCCTAACTCCGTAATACTATTGCTCTGTTGATCTATTTTCAAGTCATTTTTGTGTGGCATAACTCAAAATGTTTTTTACTATACTTGCTTACAATAATATGCATCGTAAACAAAGTTTTCACTTCAATAAAGCAAACATAGCATGACATGAACTAGAATACATGTAACATAAAACTACACACCTTAAAACGATACAAACTGTAAACTTAATAGTTCCACACTTTCACAAAGTACTACAGCATACAAACGTAACTATTTAATTTTGTCAAGCATAATTCTAACAATATCAATGTTAATTTTACATTACCATTGTTAATCTTTTAACGAAAATTTATACATAACTTACCCATGTAACTGAATGACGAATAAATGCTAGCACATACACATACATACATACTTCACACACACTTGTTTACGACTTCAACAAATATTTTACAAAGTGACTTTAAAATCTGATGACTTTTAAGTATTATAAAACATTACGAACACGTACACTTAACTACTTTTAGAAGATAACTAATATATTTTTTAGGCTTTCTTTTTTAAGGAGTCTGTACTTGGAAAACCCTAACTTTTCAGAGTACAAATTAAAAAATTTCCGGGTTTTCTTTATTACTCAATTATAAAATTCCCTCCTCTACATCATGGTGTAATTTCTGTTTCGAAATTCCGAAAAGTTTTTAAGATACAGGATATTTTTTATAGGGGTGTAAACTAAAAATTCATTCTCCATGTTCAGAATTGCAATTCTATTTTAATCAATATTATATATATAATTTTTTTATATATATATATATATTATATATTATATATATATATATTATTATATATATATTTTATATATTATATATTATATATATATTATAAAATATTATATATCTATATTAAATATATATATATATATATATTTATATATATATTATTTATATATAATTTTTTATTATTAAATTAAATATATATTATATATATATAATATAATTATATATTATATTATATTTTATTATTATATTATATATATATATATATATATATATATATATTATAATATATATTAATATTATATTAATATAATAACTTATATATATATATATATTATATATATCTATATATATTTATATATATATTATATTATATATATATATATATATATATTATATTATATATATTTATATATATTTTAATATATATATATATAATATATATCTATTATATTTATTATATATATATATATATTATTATATTATTATATATTATATTATTATTATATATATATATATATATATTTTATATATATATATTATATAATTATATATATATATATATATATTATTTATATATATAATATATATTACTATATATATTATATTTTTTATATATATATATTATGTAATATTATTAATTATATTATTATATATATATATATTATTATAATTATTATATATTATTATATTATTATATTATATATTATATTATATTATTATATATATATATATATTATTATCTTATATATATATATTATATTATATATGTATATTATATATATATATATATATATTTATCTATATCTATATATATATTATATATTATATTTTGAGTCAGTGTACATGACCACTGGCTCACAAAGGGGCAACTGGTATGAAAAATAACACATGGGCGGGTACTGAACACATATTTCAAAACGTCAAAAGAAGATTTGAATAGAGGATGAATATTCAGGTAATAAAATACAAAACTAAACAAACTACATCTTGCATTATAAGTCACGTAAAAATCAAATATTATGGAAGAAATTTCACATTCTTGTAGACAAGAAAATGAGTTATACTAAAGTGGGAAAATTCGATAAGATATGGGATAATATTTTAGAAGGTGTTATGGATCGTAAAGTATGAAAATGACGGTGGTAATAGAGTCAAGTGGGAACACTCATGAGATATGGACGAACAGATTGCTGGAATCAGACTTCGACAAATTTGCAATGGGAGGGGGGTTTCCGTAACATATAGTGACTTGTGATTGTTATTCATGTGGCAATCACGGAGCGTTCATGATTCCTTATGTAGCGCTTTGTCCGGTGAGGAAGACACTCCCCATGACGGCTTTATATTTCTAAGTTTCGCTCCTCTGATCAATCATCATCAACGCGTTTTTGCCAACTAAGTCGAAAACTTTGGTCGGATGGCAGGAAGTAATCGTTGATGGGGAGTAGCCTTGGTCGAATGGCACGGGAGGTACCTGGAACAAGCTCGAATGAGGAGGTTGCAATTTGGTTTGTAGCGATTGTGGCTGCAGTTACATAATGAGAAGGGTCAACATAAATAATTTTGTTTTTACGGAATGGAGCAGCCGAAGAAATATTGCTGACCGAGATACATTGTGGTTTTAGAATAGGGGGCTTTAAGCGCTTGGATGGCGCTGAGCGAATCTGAATAATGACATAAGAGTGATTTGGGTTAAGGTTAGAATTCGAGAAAGCGCAATCATTATAAGCATTATTCTGCTGTGAAAATTAAGCATCGAGGGGCGGAGGGTATAGGGAAGGTTCTGATCAGGAGACAGCAGATGCGCCCACTGTTCCAGGTTTTAGAGCCATCAGTAATACTGGGTAAACTCATCAATGATCTTGTGAATGAGAAGAGGAATGATACCCTTACAGGAGAGAATGGTTTGATTGAAGAGGGAGATCAGAGCAAGCAAATGGTGGGAGCGGGGAAAAGCCAAGGTGTGTACCCTTCGATTCGTATGACGAAAGGCAGCACCTTTGTAAAGGGATATTAAGGAATTAGGGATGTTATGACGTGGTTCGCAAATGGGCCAGTAATCTAGACAATCTGAGCAACCATACTGAAGAACTCGATGCTCGGGCACGACAGTATTGGGGACGTTTTGAAAACCAAAGCATAACTATGCTCCTATGATGTATAACTACTTTTAAGAGAAGAGAAATCAGATTTTACATATGGGCATATTCTTCAAAGGCTATAACCCGGGGAGACGAATTGGAAGGCATACAGTGGAGACTACGGATCGCTCGTTTTTTGTAAGTATGGCCGGATCAACATGCAGTAGGTAAGCCGGAGCTGTCTATACTCACACGCATAAGATAAAAGATATATAGATAGATATATAGAGAGAGATATAGACGTAAAAGGGTTAGAGAAGAAGAATTTTGAGGCGAGATGAACGTCATAAGTCAGCGCCGCGATGACAAGTTGTTTTTCAAGGATGTTGATATGTGGGGCATATGTTAAGTGGTCATACTAAAATGTCCTAGAAAATTTGACCTGTGAAGTACGGAATAGGCGCACAGATAAAGGTTAGCGTTTGAATGGAAGAAGGTGAGCCAAGTTTCTTCATTCCTTTTTTTTTAAAAAGTACTGCAGAGGTTTTTTGGTGGGAGAAAATGGAAGCCATTGGAGTAGCCCATGTGAATATTTTTCCAATGCTGTTGAAGTTTGATTTTAATACAAGGTATCAATGTTTCGACTATGTATACCGCTGGATATGAAATTATAAGAGAGAAAAATTGACAGTCTCTGGAATAGAGGTAATAATCATTAAATCACGAGAGCAATAGTAGTAACTTAAAACTCCCCTGCGTACGCTTCATAGAGTAAAGTTGCGTGAGATAGAAGACACCGACTGGACTAGATATGTGTGCAAAAGGCATTTGATAAAAGAGCGGAGTTGTCAGCGGAACAAGCGAATGGGTTTTTAGAGACCATTTCTCACGTTGTGATGTAAGCTTTTACAAGTAAAAGACCCAAGAACCAATCCAGTTTAGAAGGCTCCCTGATGGCATGGGTCTAGTTTTAATAAGGGCTCACAGTCGAGGATTTTTGCGGAAACCAATTGGAAGTTCTGAAAAGCTTAGACGGATTCCTCGCAGAACAGGGAATTACAGTGGCAGAAACCATTTTCTCCATTACTTTACAGGAATGACAGGTCGAATCATTCTTTGGTTGTCTGCAACTTCGGATCTTTTCCATGTTGGGAATAGGCATTAAGAAGCTGTAGATCAAATAGATGGACAAAGAAGATTCCGATCGCGATTTGTTATATAAATCCCCGCAAAAATGCTGAGCGAAGGATGGATATGACGGACCATGATGTACGAATCATGTCTGGACCAAGGGCACGTCTTTGCTATTTGCCAGTGCAGTTTGATAATCTGCAAGTGTAAAAAGACGGTTGATAGGTATGATTCCCCTTTGCTGTGAAGTCTGGTAGTGCTGTGCTCATTTCAGTTTCTTGAAAGGCTTTCAGTGTAGCGGATGAACTTGAATGGCTAGCAAAGCTATATCACCATACGCATCCGCTTACACCGCAGAGCGGAAATCGTTCAGTTATTTATGGTCATGAAAGAGGACTGTGGGGTGAAGAGTTATGTGGGAGACGAGGATTTTTTGTTAATTCCACACTAAAAGGAAGGGGAGTTTGTTGGAGTTACAGTCGATATGTAGTTTTCGAAAATCTATGTTACCGTTTGACGATTAATTGCCGAATCTCCTGCGGCTTGCTTAAAAATAATCTAGTTTTGGGGTGGTAACGAGGTTTTTTTGTATTGCCTGTAGAGTTTCTTCTTCTCTCGTTGGCATTGTGCGCCACATCTTGGACACCAAGGGTTGCGGACCGCATCTGGGATAACTGCGGGGTGCAACTTCGCTGTCGAGATGATATTTCTGGAAGAAAGCAAAGGATCAATCAACGTCGGAAATCGTATTGAAGGGAAAGAGGGATGTGTGGCCTGATAAAAGGAGCCACTCGTCGTCATAACGGCAGCTGGAGTTGGGTTTTTGCATAGGGCTTGGAACAAGCATCATATTAATGCTATTGGGTAATGATCGCTGCCGAATAAGTAATCAAACTGGACAGTAAACGATCCATAGGGAATGGGAGCAAAAGGAAATATCAATAAAAGAAGAAGTGTGTGTATCTAAACGTTAATAGGTTAGGGAGTCCTGTGTTCAGGCATCCCAGGGAAAAAGGGGGTTAGGAGATCTTTTAAGATCTTGGACTTAGATGAAGTGACAGAGTCAACCCATAGGGGTGGCGGAGGTTGAGTCACCTAGTATAACAACCGGATGTAGGGAACTGTTTAAAAAGATCAGCTAGTACGACCTTGTAAATTCCCCTACTCGGAGCTAGTCAGATTGAACATAAGTAATGTGATGGAGCAGTGGAATTCTTTGCCAGCTCTGCATGAAGTTTGGTTTTGGAGAGGGACTGGGATAGGGATTGATTTGTGATGAAGTATTTCTGCCTCCTCTAATCATTGTCACCTCTTTCTATAGAGTTACGGCGATTTTTTCATATGGTTTGAAAGAAAGTCAAGATGACATAAGTCGAAGATCCTGCAACATATCAATTTGGTGTACTATGTTTATTTGTTGAACGTTCTTCGAAATAGAAGTAATAAACCGACAATTCATTAGGAAAGTAGTCATGGTGAGTTATGAATATTATGATGGGTGGTCTATTAGAGACAAATTGTCACTATGTGACAGGGTAATGTTAGAGGTGGGTTCAGATTGAGAAGGAAGGTTGAGACCTGGGTCTCGGCGAGGAGGAGGAACAAAACCTGGGGGGAAAGTGTCATACACCAGAGATTTTTTAGATTGTATGACATCTTTTAGGGAGGAGTTTTCTGTATTTGGTGAGAGAGCTTCACCATGAATGCGAGATAAGTTTGAATAAGCGAATCCAACTTGGTTATTGGGTTTGGTAAGGTTATAGCGAAGAGCATTCGTAATGTCATATTTATTAGTGAGAGCAGTATTAGAATCCGTTGGCAAGCAGATTCAGAAATGTGGGAGGGACATAAGTTGTTTCCATGAAATGGGGAGGAAGGTGTTAACGGAGGGTATTAGTCTTTTTGAGATGTTTGGGGTACGATATCGATTTCCAAATGGGATTCGATAATTGGCAAGGTTTGATTCTGGAGAATTTTCCAGTCTACATCATGCGGGTGGTTTTGGGAAATTGGGCAGTTTGATTGGAGAATGGGGACCTCTGGTCTATCGCTTCATGCCCCAACAGACGCCAGAAGCTTAGAGCGTTTTGTAGACGTTTTCGTTGAAAAGTTTTTATATCAACAGGTATCGGAAGTGCGGGAACATTAGAAAGAGAAATGGTCATCGCATCAAGTTCATTTGCGAGATGTTATCCACTCATCTCTAGGGTATAGAACCTTAGAGAGAGCTGATAAGGAACTCGGAGAACAGAGTTATAGGAGAATACAGAAGAATAATACTGTCTTGTAGACTATTAGAATGGTTGGTTGGTGGTTGTTTTTAGTTGAATTGTATTGGGTACAGTCTTTTGAGCCTTTGCTTTGTCTCAGAGTGGAATTATGGCGAGGTCCCTCTGAGTTGCATTTTTTTACATCTGGTTATGTGTTTTTGTTTAAAATTCGGGGATTGCTCATATTATTACGAATATTTTTACTGGGCTCTCTTTTCTGTGTGTTTTTACTCTTTACCAGAGTTTTTAGAGTAGTGGGAGGCGAATTAATGACAAAGAGACGTCCTCTTGCAATAGTTTGGTGAGAAATTTGGTGAGTATGGGCAGTGTGTTGCAGGAGTGTCTTCCAAATTGTTTTATTGCTAGCTTGTTGAGAGTTATATCGGGATAGGCTATGTTGATTGGTTTTTGGAAGGGAGATTGATCAAGGGCTGCTTTGTCTCTTTGGAAGTTTGTAGTGTGGGTAGTAAGGTAGAACAGGTTGCAGTCTTTGCCTGAGTTTCAACTCCGGATTTAAGCTGGGAGTTCTATTAAGGATAGGGTTGTGTTGGCGGACTAACACGCGAGGCGTGGTGCGCTGTATTGTGGCGTAAGATTGCCTTTGACTTGTGTGATATTTTTCATTGAGCTGGCGTATGCATCTCTCCTGCTCAATTGATTTATGGTACTAGTATAACCTCTGTCAAAAGGTAAGACGGGCATTTAAAAAGGAAGCACTATGGGGTTCCTTTACAGTTTCTGCAGTTAGGGATATTTCCATGGAATGTGAACAATTTCTCAAGATTTGGGCATATGTCTTAAAGTCCTACAGTTTTCGGGGATGACAACTGTTGAAATTTGAGCAACAGTCTGGGTGAGGGATAAACGTGCGAACACTGTACTTGTGAACCCTATTTTGACTTTGGGGTAGGTGATAAGGGGTATTAAAGTCAGCAGTAAACGGGGATTTTAGTTTGTCAGGAGTTTCCCGGCGAGGGGGAATCTATAAACGTTTGTAACGAAAATCTTTTCTGTTGGAGATTTTCCATAATGACAGCTGTATCTTCGTCTTTCTGTTATAAAAAATAATAGGGCTTTAAGATGTGTTTTCTTATTTATAAGGAGTGAAATAAGAGGAATAATTTGCGGAGAGACGTTAAGATACGAATGGATTTGATTTCGGTTCAGCCGCTTTTAACGAGAATGGACACATTCCTCATCAATGTTACTGGAGGGTCTTCTCCTAGGACTTTTTCAAATGCCCTACTGAGAAGAATGGTTCTGTGGCTCAGTAAGGGCTTTGGTAGTGGATCACATGTGGTAAACATTGGATGATATGTTGCTGACATTACCTTAGACGGGGGTGAGCACAGGGTTGTGAGTCGAGTCGGAGTCGGGAGTCGGGGAGTCGGTAGTTTTGAAGATGAGTGGAGTCGGAGTCGGAGTCCGGGATTTTGAAAGGGTGGAGTCGGAGTCGGAGGTCGGAGTCGGTAATTTTGAAAGGGTGGAGTCGGAGTTGGAGTCGGAGTCGGAGTCGGAGTCGGAGTCGAGTCGGAGTCGGAGTCGGAGTCGGAGTCGGAGTCGAGTAACTTTCAAGATAGTAGAGTTTGAGTCAGAAAATTTTGAGCTGACAATATGAATTGTGACTTTGTGAGTGACTTCAATCGCTCATACAAGTTTCTCCTTCGATTCCACATCACAAATGCATTGCAAATTTGAAGTTTTTTTTTTAACCTGCACCTTTTGTTTCAATTTGGATTATATTCTTGAATTCAACCTTCAACCTTATAGCATCTATATTTAAGATGCTGAGAAATAAAAACCCCAAGGTACGAAGAGAAATTTTCTCATTGACAATGGTATTCCATACTA
>JABUQX010034751.1:70000-107500 GCA_015478945.1 Trachelipus rathkii | reverse complement strand
TGACAGTTCACCTATCCTCGCTTCTACCCTTCTCCACTCTTCGAGTTGAATATTGAGAACATTTTGATTGTTGCATAAAACTTCTCCATTTTAATTATATGTGATTCTTCTTATTTACTTTTCGATCCGATTGTTTTAAGTAAATTCACTAATTGGACCGAGATGAATGAATAGTAATAAAACGCGAGAAAATTAGACGAGGGGAAGGAATGTTTGCAAACATATATTTAGACTAAAAATCACGTAGGATTAAGGTTTACAAATAAGCTTACTGTATGTATATACAAAAATTTTATTTTATACATAAATAACAAAAAATTCCAGAGAAAAACTACCATGACACAAGTTGCATTTCCTACCTACCATACATGACTGCTTTCAAAATTTTACTGCACTCATAATTAATTAATAACTATTTTAATTAATATCACAGCATTGTTCTTTTTACTTCTCAATATTCGCATTATAAAATATAAATAAAATATAAAATATAAATAAAATGTTATAAAATATAAATCACCAGACGTGTAACCTTGGGGTTAAGTTTCGCAGTTTATGTATATTATATATATATATAATATATATATATATATATATATATATATATAGTATATAATATAATATATATATATTATATATATATATAATTTATATTATATATATATATATAATATATATATAATATAATTCATTTATTTTTAATATATATATATATAATATATAATATATATATATATATTATATATACTATATATATATATATATATTTATATAGTATATATATATATAATATTATATATATATACTATATATATTATATATATATAACTCTCTTTATATATATATATATACTATATATAATATATATATATATAAATCAAAAGAAAAGATAACACTTTTCTTCCATCAGTTGTGAACAATTAATATTTTTTCAATATTAAAATTATATATATATATATATAATATATATTATATATATATATATATATATAGTATATATATATATATATATAATATTATATATATCATATATATAATATATTAATATATCTATATATATATATACTATATATTAGTATAATATATATATATATTATTATATATATATAAACTAAAATAAAAATTTAAATAAATCAAAATTAATTCAAAATATGAAAATCGGACAAAATAGTTTTGTTGCTTCACAAATTTAAAAACAACCTCCATTTTTCTTTTTTATTTCTAGTAATAATCCAAACACATATGGGAGGAGTTTTGCACATAACTGTTGCTAGTATACGGCGGGCATATCTTAGATTTGTTTGTAATCTTATCTAATCGTTCCTCTTTTTGTTTTTTTCTCTTTATTTCATTTTATTTTTGTTTATATTTGCTATCTCTCCATGTTTCTCTTTGCCGTTCTTACTTTTTGTTTGCTTTTTTTTTCACGATCAAGGTTCAAGTCTCACAGACATATGTTATTACAGGAAACACGCACTGCTAAAAAAAATCATTAATCAAAGTCTAAAATTACCACGAAAACTGTTACTCAATCTACTCATAATATTCGATGTTATTTCCTTTTTTTATTTCATTTAAGTTGCCCAAGGAAGTTGTATTCATCAGCTTGATCTAAGATACAATTTGTTTAGAGAATTAATTAACAATTGCCGAATGTATTTAACGGTATTTAAAAACAATCTTTTATAGTGCATAAAAGTACTAAGGAAAACTTTACATCCGTTGTAAAATTTTATATTTTATTGGTCAAGATGTTACTTACTCTTTTGATACATAATGATTTGTATTATTCAATTCATAATACCCAAAAAACTTAAGAATTGAAAAATGATCCTGTTTTTGGTGTAGACAATACTTAAAAATGTTAGTCGGTACGATATAAGAATAATCTTACTGTATATACATTTACTGTAATTAAATAAAAATAATGAATAAGGAAACAATTTTAGAGCCAAGAAAAGTGAGTTACTCATTGGTCATGAAAGCAATTCTCAGTACTACGAAATGTATTTTTTTGAAATTGTAACTTGGGCAAACGACTAGATGAATAGAAAGAGGGTCCCGTTTTCGGGCATCTCAAATATTCAATTAATTAAATTTAGAAATCTATAGTTATTTTTTATGTATTAATTTTATTTAACTATTAAAAGGGCAATAAGCCAAAGATTTAGTAGATCAAAAATATAGCGTTGGAAAGAGGTCTTTTATCTTATTGATACATTTATTAACATTGCATTTTTGTGTCTGTCCATCATTTATGAATTTATTCATTATACAAAATTTCTGTTAGTTGCTTATTCTTATTTATAATAACAAACATTTAAATCATATATATATATTACTATATATATATATATATACTAATATATATTAAATAATATATAGATATATATATAATAATATATATATTATATAGGATATAATTTATATATGATATAACTATAAATATAATATTAGATGATATATATATATTATATTCAACTGATTGATATTATTATCACGTTGAACTGTTGACAAGAACACAACGAAATTCGTCCTTACGAAAGAACGCAAATTCGATTTTGTTGGCAGATGGCCAACCAAGATGTTCGTATTCGAGTGACAAAGTATGTGGACGCAGAAAGTTAATAGAAGTAAGTGCGAAAAGGAGCTCTTTCTCAGTATAATATATATATATCATATATATACATATAATAATATAATATATATATATATTATCATATAATTAATATATTATTAATGTAAATATATCTATATATTTATATTATTGATATATATTAGATATATATATATATATATATATATCAGAGGTGGGCACTTCCGCTCTTTAGTCGCAGTCCCTAGTCGCTATAGTCCGCTCCGGGCGGACTACCAGAATAGGTGCGACTAGCGGAGGTGCGGAGTCGGCAGGAAATTAGCGGACTTGGCACGTGCGGATCAAAAAAGTTTCCGCTCTTTTGTTCCGCACTTTAAAAATGAAAAATATAGTTTACTTATTAAAATTTTTAGTGGTTTAAAATAAAAGAAATATATTTTTATTTAAGTTATTTATAAATAATTATACTTTTAGTTAAAGACTTATTGTTTTTAATAATTAAACCTTCCAAAAAATAATCTCAACTCCTTAAAGGACTTTAATATTAATAAATAACATAAATTGGAAGGAACTATACTTCCAATCTTTGTTGCATCTTAGAAGATTACCTTTCAGTAATTTTTAGTGCGGCGAGAACACAAACGTTTCATCAGTTTGTGTAAGAAACCCAAAAGTATATATAAAGGATATATATATATATATATATATATACTATAATATAGATATATATATATATTATATATATTATAGATAGTATTATATATATATATATATATATATATCTTATAATATATATATATATATATATTTATATATATTTATATATATATATATATATTTATATTATATATATATATATTATATATTATATATATATATATATATATATTAATTATATATTATATTAATATATAATATATATATATATATATTATATATATATAAATATTATATATAATATATAAATATTATATATATTGTATATTTTAAATTTAAAGATTAACGATATATATATATAAATATATATATTATATTATAGTATATATATAATATATATAATATATATATATATATATTATATATATAATAGCTAACGAGCTGATACGTAGCAATTTAGCATCGACTCTGCAGGGAAAGTTAGGCTTTTCATGGATTCTACTAAAGTCTGGGACGAAATAGACCTTCTTATGGGTGGAAAGGGTGGTCAAATATTTCAGAAGGGAGCAGATGATTTAGGTGAGAGCACTTAATAGCAACTGGATGCTTGTGAGAAGTGATTTACTACCAGACTCCCTTGCACCAAGGACATCTTTCGCTCTCAGCATAGGGGACCAGAATTGTGAACTTGTCATTTAAAATTAATAATGCTATTTTTTTTTCCCTTTTGTTGAAAGTTTTTTCTGCAGCTGTAGGCGAATATTATAGTATGGTGGGGATATTTGAGGGCAAAGAGGTCAGCCTTAACTGCTTTTAATTTTGAGCACCTAATCTTTTTGAAAGGTAATTGAAGACGACATTGAGGAGGAAGTGGAAAATCTTGAGATTTTGTAAATATTCATTTCAATTTATTCAATTATTAAATTATATATAAATAATTTGTAGTAATATTATATATATTTAGTTATTTAATTTTAAAATTCTTTTGTACGTGCAAATTTGAATTTCAGTTGTTGCGACGTGCGACTTTTTGCGAGTAGCGGAGGGTTTGATGGTCTGAATGAGTGCGGGAGGAAGCGCTAGGGACTACGTTTTTCGAGGTGCGGAGGTGCGCTAGCGGACTACCCCTAAATGAGCGGGGTGCCCACCTCTGATATATATATATAGTCTGCATGGTTCTTCCTCTCCCCGTTCTTTCTGAAACTGAAAAAATATACACTGAAATTGCTTTTCTATCTTATTCTAATTTTTCATCAACGATAACTATATTATAAAACACACAATAATAACACATACACACATAACACACACACACTACAACAAACACTATATCAGGAAAACAGAAATCTACCATAATAAATCTTCCATATAAGCATAGTTTCGAGATATTTCTGTGAGCTAGACCACACCACACCCCACAGAACACACCAACCCTAACGAACACACAGCTCTCGTGATGACCGCTATAACTTAGCTATGCTGTTACACACAGCTCTCGTAGAGAAACTCGCGTTCACTGGCAAATACATTAATACAACATATCCACCGAGCACATCGAAATCAGAAAGAAACGAGCTTTCCGTTCACTCAGGTACATAACTTCTAGGATTTACACACGACATACCCCTGTACCATTTCTAAGCAACTTGTATATCTATCTTACTTTATCTAAACTGAGTCTTTGTCTGTATAACTTCATTCTTAGACTCCCTATCCAAATCTCAATGCGAGCCTCTTACTCTTTTGAGAAATTCGGATACATTTCAAACCGTATCTCAGATAGTTCAAACTTATTTCAGATCTGAACTGTGTCTCTACAATTTCTCACTCAGCACATTACTAACCACTAAAAGCACACGCAGAAACAGAAGAAACAATTTTCCTCTATCGCTTTCCTTATATTCTCGGACTTAACATTTCAGTTTGCCATGTAATTTACTGAGTCATGTGGGCTCATGGATCATATAGTTAAAAAGATTTGTTGCCTATACTTTAAGTTGTGTATGACAGAGGCGTAAGAGTAAACACTAAGACGGTTTTTAAAGGTGATAGATTAATATAAAAGTAATAATTATTAATTATATAGTATATATAGAGATAACAATAATAAAATATACATAAGTATGAGGCAGCAGCCGAAAATATCTAGCAGCAACGAAAAAACTATATAATATAACTATAGTTAACACGGTATAAAAAACGAGGTGAGGAAATCAAGATTCATGATGACCCTCAGATAGAAATAAATAAATAAAATAAATATAAGAATTAATAGTGTAGAATATATAGTAATAAGGTATAAATAAGGTAGTAGGGTAAATAATATAAGTGAGATCAGTGTATAGATAGAATAGATAAATGCTAGGATGATCGCTAGATAGACTACCGATAGATAGAGTAGCGATGCAGAAGTTAGACTAATAAAGGAGGAGGGGAGGATGGAGGAAGAGCTAACGAAACTCGGGGAAAGCAGACGAGAGAAAGTAGAGCGAGAGGCTTGCACGGAGGCAGAGGAGATCGAGAGCAACTCGCGCCGAGCGACGGAGCGAAAGACAGAGACGAAAGAGAGAGAGAAGAGTAAAGAAAAATAAGGCACAAGCGGTGATAAGATAGTGGTGGTCTGATTTCGGTGTGAGTGTGCGTAAGGCTGTGGTCTTCTATGCTCGCTAGCAAGCTTAAGTGTAGTGGAGCAGGCAAGCAGGAGTGCTTAACAGATTGCGACAAGAGAAGAAGTAAGAGGTAGAAAAAAGAATGTGGGAATGCGCGGAATGGCGGAGCGAGCGGAAGGGATTAGTGGCCCGTGAAGGGAGATGTATCAGTATACATAGAGGAACCTGCGGTAATACATGTCTCTCATTAGCATCACTAGGAAATGATAAGAATGAATATATTTATTGCGAGTAAAATGGCATGTGCAATAAGATTAATTAACTTCGCTTAGAATTATAGTTATATTATTAAAAACCAACCGAATACAGTATAGCGCATTATGGGGACAATTTCTTTCAAACGACGGAATAATATTGACTTTAAAAGAATAGAGAGGAAAGTTAGATGAAAACTTCTGAAGTAGTGACGAATAAATGATAAACTACATACACACATTTTTCGTACAATCATGGTGAACCTGACACAATGTAGCGTACATGAACACCCAAGTATATATAAAATCTATATAATAATTAGAATGTACTAGTCAGGTAGATTAGCACGCCGGTATCAATACATAGTAAATAGTCCATCGATATATTGATGGTCCTATATTATATATAAGAATGAGCGATACATACGAGTATTAGTGCGGCTATCACCGTACTCATTAAATAAGACTAGGACGTGCTTGAGGACGAGGGTGAATAAAAGCAGCTGCGCTCAGACGCCCCTAGGCTCAGTACATACTCGATTGGGAGGGTAGTTAAGCAAGGACCTAAGACGTGCGCTCAGAGTATTCAGACTAGTGCTCATGTGATGATGGCAGCGTTGTATAACACGTGTCGTATAGTTATCTGTAAAACATATTATGCTTGACAGTTAACATAACGGCAATACATTGGTGGGATAGCTGTACTTACTAGTAAGAAAATGAAAAAAAAAAAAAAAAAAAAATATTATTATATTCAAAAACATACATTATAGCTACAGCGAAAGGAATACATTTTATTGGAATCCTGGAATTAAAATTCACATAGAAAATTGTCTTTATAACGTTTACATCCTACAGATAGGGGTGCTCGAGCCGACGATGAAGTAGGGGAACATAGGGGGGATGTTTTCGTACCCTAGATAGGGAGGGTACGTAGAGGAAACCCGCGAACAACCAAATACAAATGAAGCGGGGTTCCGAGTAGAGACCTATTACGAGAAGTGTGAGTGATTATATCTTGTTACCAGCGTGTAGTTCGCCGATAAGACTCGAGAGGACTACGGATGATATTGCTATGCGGATTGCAAGGATTATACTATTGAGTTTTATTCTTATATAAAAAGAAAAGTATAGCATATATTTATAAGTCATTAATATATAATTTTAAAGCGATGGAGAGAGGAAACATAAGGATCTTTGCTATTACCTCAGAGCCTTATGATATGAATTAACATTATAAATAGGAGACCTGAGTTGAAATGTTAATGATGAATACATTATAGATTGATTAAGTTAATAATTTTTTTATTTTGTTAATTTTTTTTACATTTTTAAAGATTGTGAAATATTTTACAAGGATTCCAAAAGTAAATGTATTCCTTTTCGCTATAGCTATTGTAGTTTTGAAGAATATCTAATTTTTTATTTTTTTTTTATTTTTTTTCTTCTTTCATTTTTCCTGCTGGAAGTTGACCAGACATTCACTATGTATACCGTTACATGTAGCCAGTATTATAGTTGTTTAAGATACATATGACGTAGAACTATACATAAAACGACTGAGCATATAGTTATTTATATAGGGTTGGAAATTGATAATAGTTTGTAACTAGTAAATATAGTATAGGTAACTAAAAGGTAAGGACAATTATAGAACTATCATAGGTAGTATAGTTTAGGCAAAAGGCCATCTGAGGCCGGTCATAATAATACCTGACCGTAGATAATGTGGGTAAGAATAAACTAATTGCTTAAGGCAATATCGATAGCCGTACGTAGACACTATAATTGTATTGGCTGAGCAAAATAGGATTAGGGAGTATAGTGAAATATGGTATATATATTATATATATAGGGTGAGTATTTGTTTAGAGAGACAAGGACTATGCAATCGATCCATGTAGATCTCAAGAAAACAATAGTTACAGGAAGAGAGGAGTAAACTATTGTTGAATACCGTGGAAAAATGTTTATTGCGAGAAAAACTGTAAAAAAAAAAAAAGAAAAAAAAAAAAAAGAAAAAAAAAAATCATATCTCAGAAATACAATAGCATTACAGCGAAAAGGATACATTATTTGGAATACCTTGGGTTTAAAATTTTTATATTAGAAAATGTAAAAAAAAAGTTAGAAATAAAGTAAATTAAATAAAATAAAATTGGCTATTTTTTTTTAGGAGCAAGGGGACATCAAAATATATTAAGTATAATATGAAGAGAGTATGTAACACAAGGCATGATAGGGGGCTCGAGCCGACGGGGAACACAGGGGGTGAGGATATCCAGACGCGGCTGACGAGTGGCGGCAGAGACCCCCGCGAGTTCAAATACGTGAATAGCGTGGTGCTCTAGGATACCTTCCCCGCGACGGTTGGAGAAATTAGTCCTACCCACGTTAGTTCCCCAGGGAAGGATTCTTGAGATGAGGCCCCGAGCTCCTTGCCATCGGTGCCGAGATATTACCTTGGGGTATTCTTTAGTAAAAGAAAAAAGCCAAAATTTAATAGAAAGTCTATTATTTTAACGAGTAACAATAAAAGGTCTCTAAAATAGGCTCTCTAATCATTAAGAATTAATACAATAATTTTTTATTATTTTATTTTTTTTTACATTTTCCTATTAAAATTTTACCAGATATCAGAACTATATATTCATTTTCGCTGTAGCTATTGTAGTTTTTGAATATAATATTTTTTCTTTTATTTTTTTTTTTCTCTCTCTTTTTTTACATTTTCTTGCTAAAATTGGACCAGCTTTTCAGCAATGTATTTCGCATAGTTTTTCCATGTGGTTCTATATGTAAGTTTTTGAGCATTAATAATAGGAGTGTAGATGATAGGAATATGGTTGTCGCGGGCATCTAACACCATTATGATTCACGGAAGGATGAGATAGGGGATATAGATAATCTATAGAGATTATAATAGTGACTTAGATATAATAATATTATATATATATAGAGAGATAATAGATATAAATAGAAATTAGATATATAATAGATATTAAGATATATATATAATTATATACGTAATATATAATAATAATACTTATTATATATTATATATATAATGTGTGTGTGTTGTGTGTGTGTGATAGTGTGTGGTTATGTGTGTGTGTGTGATGTGTGTGTGTGTGTGTAAGTGTGTGTGTTGTGATGGTGTGTGGGAAGGAATTGTGCATGTAATCGGCATAGACTTGGAAAGTGACATCTAGTAGAACTGGATAAATTTTTCATGTGAGCCTTATTATCACTCACTTTATTAATTATCCGCTTTGTTAGTAATTCAAAAAATAATAAAATCTGATGTGAAGCAACAAGAAAAGTGGAAGCGGTTTGGTAGAACGATCGAGTAACAAGAGTTTTCTCCGAGCATAAATTGCATTAGGAGAGAGAGAGGAAGGAAGAGGAGAGAGAAAAGAGGGAAGGAGAAAGGGAGAGAGAGAAGAACGGAGAGAGCGAACGACGAGAGAAGCAGAGGGAGCAGAACGCACGGAGAATTGAACAGAAATCATAACGGACAACGCGCAACCACACACATTCACTTGGTTAGGTGGAATATGCGCAACAGACGTAGCGTAGGGGAAACGGTGATATGTTGTTGTGCGCCACACTGGAACACTTAAGTTTACACTTATTTCACTTGGCAAAATATTTTGGTCGTACTAAAGGAAAGGAAAGAAAAAAGAGAGCAAAATTTGTATTTATAAATGGAGAAATGTGTCATATTGTCATACGACGGATCTTTGAGAGAAGGTTATTTGGATATATTTTTTTTACCAGCTTTAGAAAAAGACTATGGAAATTTATTGTTATATATTAAGACTAAAAATTATGTTTAATTTAGGCAAATAGTTAATTATATAAAGAATCCGTTAATTATTTCCGTTAATAATTTGGTATCCGGTCTCCAAAAAACATTGTCTAACATAGGGAGAAAAAAGGTTTCTATAGGTAGACAAGTTATATCTGACTGACTGTTGATCAGTTTCTATTAGAAGATTTGTTATGTTTAAAGAGCATAGATAAATCTGGGAAGTACATTGTTATAAAATGAGTTCTATTTGTACAAATAGTTATATATAATATACAAAGTATGAGATAATACGACGTCCTTAACTGTTGAAATCTGATGTTAAGTGGGGCAGGAGACGATAGAAGTGAAATATGACGTGTCGACGATAAGTTATTGAAGGGCATGGGAAATAGATCATTGCCTCTTAAATACAGAGTGATAGTATATGGTGTTGACATCACGAAAATCGATTGCAGACTGAATTGAACTGAATCTGTAAGTTCATCCATTTTAATAAATAATGAGAACAGAATTAAATATGTCCTAAGTCAATTCAATTAGGAGTAGCGCTAGATATCAGAAAACTGGTTTGCCTGGTCCCTTCCACATGGTATTTAATGATGATGTCTGTAAACCGTAACTCAAGATTTTTTATATGTGGTTTGTTATATATTTTTAGAAATGTGGTCATGATATTGGATATTTGAACTTTTACTGAACTTTGAAAGAAATTTAGAGTATTATTTATGAGATTTTGTAAAAGAATTATGCGTCATACTTTGTCGAGCCACGAAATTTATAGAACCGAGTGTATTATAAGAATAGTTATAAGGAAAAAATTATTAAGATAAAACTTTAATTCAGTATAAAAAATACTTAATTTTAGATATGAATACCATTTATAGTTTGAGAGAACAGTGATTAATAGAACCTAGAAAAAAGTCTAATAGAGCAGATGAAGTCTATCACAGACAAGATTAATATTTCCAACAACACAACACACCACAGCGCACTCACACACACACACACAACACAACACAACACAACGACACACAAAACAAGTAACATGGTATTATAAGATAAGTACATAAATGATACACGATATAATTTGTCCAACAGTGGCCTGAGAAATAATAAAACCATATATAATTAACGTGATATTGAACAGTGATAGTATAAAAAAAAACGGAATATAAAATAATATAAATATAACTAGGTTAAACATATCAAATCATAAATAGAAATGAAATATACGACGCGTATATAATACTCCGTTATGATATATTGTTTTGCTGAAAAGAGAGTAGCTGAAGAGTAGATACGCGCGGGAAGACGAAGACTTCATGTAAGCACAAGTATAAGTTGCCGAAAACATCGGTGAGTCAACGTGTCCTCTTTTTCCCTAGCGCCGAAAATGCGATAGTATACTGACACAGTAAGACATATGCAGGCTCGTAATGCCACACTAATATCAATCATACAGGTCACTATATGTCACGGAGGACCCTTTCCTACCAGTTGCAAATTTTGACCGTCGCCACACACTGCACCGCAATCTGACTTATCATATTCAATTTAGATTTCGTTTCCATTGGACCCTCATTCGCTGTCGTCTCTTTTCTACTTTACAGTTACACCCTAACACCTTCTAAAGATAATATACCAATATCTCTCATGCTTGAATCTTCCCTTATAGAAGTCACTACTTTTTCTGTAGTATCTTTTCAAGGAAGTAATATTCTATTATAGATATTGAATTTATGTTATGTAAGTTTAAAGACTATTTAAACAATGCTAAGTGATAATAAATTTTTATTTATTGTTTTACATTTATTTTGAACTGAACTGAAATGATTTACATTTCACCAATCAAGATATTTTCATATTTGACACTTTGAAAGACATTATATATGACCAGAGCCCTACCATGGATGTAATTTTCTTCAAGGCCCGACTTATAGTGCCGATCGCTACATTGTTTAGCCTGTGATTTAGTTACTGATATCACTACAGAAAAAATAAAATATAGAAAATATATATATTAGATATATAATATTAGTAGCTATACAACAATCCTTTATGATAGTAATAATATATATATATATATAGTAGGTAGTCACTAATAGAGAGTGGTGGGTGTGATTATAGTATTAACTGCTAACGCTTAGTCCGCTGCTAGTATAAGATTCATCTCGCCTAGATACGTAATATAGTATTAAATACTACATAATACATTATATTATATTATATATATTTATACTGATAGGTATATAATCAAGCCTAGTATACTCGGTGATAGTTACTGAGGATATATATCGAGAAGGATAAGCTTCCTTCCAACGCTAATATAGCCTTAGTCAGGCTGAGTACCAATATACGTATAGTACTAGATAAGGTCGTGAGTTGGACGTAGACACGGCACAACACTACCTACTATGCTCGTATATAAAAGTAAGGCTCACGGCCTATTATAGTATATTAGGGGTATAGAGTACAATACTGGAAATATAATATATCGAGTGATTGATCATAATATATATTATGTATATATTAGATTATAATAATATAAAACACCAAGTAGTCGAAAAAAGGTATTAGGACATGAGAGCGTGGTATACAAAAATTAAAGGAATAAATTATTGAATTTTGAAAATTAATTTCGATTAACTGCGATAGAGTCAATTCATTCCTAACATTGCGTTAGCCCCAAATGCCAAGATAGTAATGTTACCATTTTTAATTGGCAACGTGTAGTTGACCCACTATTGAGAATGTATACTCTATGTAATATATTGGACAAAGGTTGAGAAAATATCAATTATAATAGTACAATAATAGATATGGTATCATAGTATATAATAATTTAATTAATTATATTAATTAATTTATAATATATATAATATATATTATATTATATTAACCTTTTTGAAGGAACAAACTTACAATGCTTTAGTATAGAGATAAGTGACTCCCTTTACTATATTATTGAAATAATAATTATTTATATTTTAATAATAATAATAATAATAATAATAATATATGCTAGGTACCAATATCAGTCGAACAAATTCACGCTAGAAATATCACTAGAAAAAACTTTCTCAAAAAAAATATTTCCAACACGACATTTCGAAGCTCATTCTCCTTTTAAAGTGAGATTTTGGTGGCCCAACTTTACAAACTCCGATTTAGGGGGAAACAAAGTAAGATGCTACAATTTAAAATAACTATTCAGTCGTTAAGAAATAACCCTCACCCCTTGGCAACCTCGGAAAAAGAAATGGAGAAGGTTCATGCATGGATGAGAATGCATGCAATAATAATAATAATAATAATAATAATAATAATAATAATATAATAATAATAATAATAATAATAATAATAATAATAATAATAATAATAATAATAATAATAATAATAATAATAATAATAATAATAATAATAATAGTATCGTTGTAATCATTCTCATTATTATCATTTTCTTGCTCTTATTATTATTATTATTATTATTATTATTATTATTATTATTATTATTATTATTATTATTCTTTTATTATTATTATTATTATTATTATTATTATTATTATTATTATTATTATTATTATTATTATTATTATTATTATTATTATTATTATTATTATTACCTTTTTAATAATCATCCAAGTAACCTTTTTGCACGGTGGCTGACTCAACGACCCGTTATATATGAAAATTTCAGATGGTTGACCCAAAAGTTTATTAATATCAAGAAACTTACTTATAAATACATCCTGTAGAGGGATTCATAATAAAAGTAAATATAAATATGAACAGACAAAGTTGCTTATCAAATTAAAAATGAAATGAGCATTTTATACAAGGATGCAGAGTTTTTTTTGGCTCCAACTCCGCTACCTCACAACCATTTTTAAATTATGTGACCATCATTTACAGTAACTACTTTATTTTGTAGTAAAAATAAATTTTTTGGATTCGTCATCGTCTTTGGTCCCACCCAAAATAATTTTAGCTCCAGCTCTGCCCAAATAATTTTTTATCCTTCCGTTCCACAGCTCTGGTTTTATTCAGCAGATCATGTTAAATATTTCTGTGAATCGTTAAATACTCATAGTATAGTAAATTTACCTAAAAAAAACCTGACACAACCTTTACCTGTTTTATTAAAACAATTAAAATGAAAAGTAATTAAAAATTCTAAAAGTTCTTAAAAGTTTGAATAAAAGAGTCTTAAATCTGTGGTTTGATTGTAATTTAAACCACACGACTAAAAAAAAGTGTCGCTTGACAATTCTGAAAAAAGAAAAACGCTTGTGCTAAGATTAGAAAAGACTTGTTCAGACTTTCTAAAGTGGAGGTCAAAGTTAAAAAAAGTGTTCGTGTCCAACCTTATAAAAATATTAAAATATATTTGCAATTAATTTCAATGAATTCATTTCAGCGAAGAATAACAGATTTGCACTTGAAGAAAATTTATCTCTAAGGGAAGGTCTTTTAAATCTTCAATAGAATCTACTACCAAATAACAGGTTAAATATATTGCTGAACGGGCAGGCATTTAACTGTAATGCTCATGCATAACTTAAAAAAAATAAAAATAAAGGCTATGCTGTAAAAAAGCATGTTTATTTTTGGATATATTTTTCCTTTTTTAAATTCTTCACTACACCTTTCCTTCATTCCTTTTGCTTAATATTACTTTTAATTTTTAAATATTTTTATTTGATATGGTGGTTCATTTTAAAGTTGTTAAACGTTGAATAGGTAATAGGTTGCTTCAAAGTTGAATTACTAGTTCGTAGTTGAACACTAAATTTGAAAAAAACTTTACAATTTCAAAATTGTTCGTAATTGTATATATTTAAAAATGATAAATTTAAATATAACATTTCATTTATCATTTTCATCGAATTTCATAAAGCATGCTGATACAAGAAATTGACCACGAACGTGAAGGAAACTTTACCACGAATTTGGTACAAAATTTCTTAAATTAGAAAAAATTGGAGGAATTTATTTCCTACTGTGAATAATATATTGTGTTACAAAACAAAAAGTGTATTTGTTGTTAATTTCAATTTTAAATTTTAAAATAACAGTTAACATGGTGTAGTAATTGTCAAAGTGTACTATAATAAGGATACTTTAATTATTATATATCTTTGATAAAAAAGATGATTATTAAAAGTAAATTTGATAATAAAATTACAAAAAGCCTTAAATATTAAGAATAACTTAAGATTGCCATTGGCGAATAACGCGTAGGCTTATATTTTGGTAGGCCTTTATATTTTTATTCTCTAAACTTTGATCATTATAACCTGCGAAAATTATATTTTCACAATTTTCTTTGTAAACCTAAATTATATGATATTATCTTTTGTTTAAAATTTTATTATTTCATGTTTATATTGCTCAAAGTTGTTATTTATTTTAAGAACATATTTATTTTCAGAAAATCTGTTTCATTATTTATATTTATATTTTTTAAATAAAAAAATATGTACTTTACTGACCCTAAAGCAGTAAAGCAGTAGCGCAAACATTATACCCCCCCTCCCATTCCTCCGGACAATCCCTGCCATGCTCTATTGACTTACTGCTTTACGTCATATTTGGTCATGTATTATGCATAAACATAACAAAAAATAAGTTCTTTATATGAATATATATAATTTATTAAAAACATTTTAGATTTCAACTAAATGTTTATTTTTTTATTAAAAAATATCAATTGATCAATAGATCAATAGATCAAACTCTAATCAGCCACATATTCCTGCCCCTCTCACATCACCGTGATCCATTGATTAAGTGATTAACGTCATGATTAAGTGATTAAAGTCCTAATTAAACTTAATTATTTGTACAACGTAACATAAAAATATGCTTCATTTATAAACATTACATAAAATTGTTAAAAACATTTTATGTTTATACTAAATTTTTTATTCTTTTTTATTAAAAATATCAACTATAAGTGATTAAAGTCATATTTAAGTATCAAAGCGGCACAAACATTACATAAAAATAAGTTCTTTTGTATGATCACAACATAAATTTTAGTCTTTTAATGTTTATAACGTATCTAACATACCTTACGTATGAATAAAATGCTAACATTAACAAAATTCAATGCCTAATATCTGTAAATAGCTAACATCACCTTACAAAACTTAAACTATTTCCACTTTTCCAGCATTTCTCTAACATATCAGTGTTAATTTTACATTATCATAGTAATATTTAACAAAACTTTACAAAAATTTATCATAGCCTAACCTATCACACTAACCAACAAAGTTATTTCATAAGTTTTGCTTTAAAAACAATGCGATGTTGCCAAATTTCACTAGATTAGAATAAAATGCTATCACGAACAAGGCTGAGTCATTATATATCCAAATAACATACCATGATCCGACCTAACCTAATGACGTAATTTAGCATATGGTATCTAGCATATAGACCAACGAATAATTAAGAATGTCTCTCAAATACCTGACAAATCAATACTGTTAACATAAAATACATTCCCAACGTAACATTTGGAACTATGAATAAGACACTAATATTTGGAACTATGAATAAGTTCTCAACCTATCCAATCATTACGTAGCAAAACTTAACCTATCCCTACTTTTTCTATCATATCATCAGCAGCTAACGTAGTATTATCTAACAAAACCCATTAACAAAGTGTCCAACCTATCAAAGATACCAACATCTTGAACTATGAATTGATGCTACATTTATCAAAGTGTCTTGCTTATCAAATATAACATCATTTTGAACTATGAACAAATGCAATCATTACCAAAGTTCTCTACCAAACTTAACATTACCCGGCAAAACTTAACCTAAGCCTATGTTTCTAATATATCATTAGCAGTTAACATAGTAATATCTGACAGAACGTGACATTTTCTAACAAATCTAATATTACCAAACAGATCTAAACCAACTGAACTACGAATAAATGCTAAAATTAACAAAGTATCCAACCTATCAAAGACATGATATTTTTTTATATATACATTTTTCATTTACGTTAAATAACAAATTTAACTAAGCAAATTTACGTACTCAACACAAAGTAGTACATAACTCTGACCATTTCCTTCAAAGATGTCTTGCACACCCTAACAAACTATCCTACCTAACAATACTAGAATTAATCGAACTTACTAACCCAGCTATGTTACCCTAAGGCCATATATGGACATCTTTTCATACCTTATCCTATAACTTTTCAAATATATATTTTTCATTTATGTTAAGTAGTAAATTTAACTTAAGCAAATTATCGTCCTCTTACCAACTTAGCATTTAACTCTAGTCATTCCCTTTCGAAGATGTCTTGTACACCTCAAACAAACTATCCTACCTAGCAATACTACGGTTAACCCAACTGTGTTACCCTAAGGTCTTCTCCTTCACTCATCCTACTAAGGATACTAAAATTAATTTTCACAAGTTCACTATTTAATAAAGTTCCTAAAGGAATTCATCTTTTCCCAACGAGAAGTCCCATGTGGGATCACCCCATGAAAGGGTGTGAAGTCCCATTTGGGGGTCACCCCCGAAGGGGGTGTAAGCGGGCATTAGCCTCAGCAACCCCCGCTCTTTGGGATTAGGGCCTCAGAGCCTGCTTGCGCTACTGCATTACTGCTTTAGGATCAATAAAAAACATATTTTTATGGCAAGTTGTCACCTATCCTATACCAACAAATTTTAGAGAGTGCATACACTATTGAAGATACAAGACCTCTGGCTAACCCAGAGGTAAAATACCTTTTGTTTAAATATTTACTATGACTAAAATAATTAAATTAAATGGGAGTGATTATACTCCTATTTCAAGTGAAAGAAATAGAAAAAGACACTGTACCCGAATAAATTCAGTGAAAAGAGAACACCGAGAATTTTGCTAATATCTACGTTTATTCATAGTTCAACTGATGGTATACTTGAGATGAGTGACACTTTGATGAAGATTTTGGTAATTCTCCGTGAATGTTGGTGGAATCTTTGATAAATTTTTCACGTTTTTAATGTAAATTGTTAAATAATACGTCTTTACCTGTTGTGGATATGCGAGAAAAGGGGGCATATCGAGATTGATATGACCCCATTAGTACTTCTACTTCGATAAAGTAGAGGATTTACAGGATTTGTAGCCTGATTATTCATACGCCGAGGTATGTTAGGTTTGCCCTTTGTACATTATGTTCTTAGTTGCGGTGGTATAGATATCATGAAGTTATTGCATAACAGAGCAACAGCTTTGAAAGCACAGCTTACAAGCACCTTTCTTAGATGACTTTACTAATGTAACATCAGTTACAGGGAGATTCTACGACAATAATAGCAGGTCAATATATCCCTGTAACACTGAATGTTTACATTAGATATTTCCGGTCAGGTGACTGATCATCGCCCAAAGTGCTGAAGTTGATTCCAAACCCTCATTGACGAATCCTATCGAGTCTAAGTCTTGTAAAATATTTTAGTATCAATGAGTTCATTAACAAACATATCTGAATGGATGCTTTCAGATCATCATCGTTGACAGGCAATGCAAATTAAATTCAAATGAGATGATGTCTTCTTATCAATGGGGAGATTCATTCTCAAAGACTGCCTGAATAAAATCATAAATGTTGTTTTTAGGTGAGAGGGAGAGATATTTGTTATTTCAATAGGCAAGAGATTTCTTCTCTCATTCTTAATTTTAAATTTGCACACTCCCTCTGTGCTTATTTCGTAGTTCTAATTTCCATTCTTGAATATTGCAGTTCACTGTAATACACCAGATAAATAGTTGAATAGGAGTATATGTGACGTTCATGGCTTATTCAAACTTCAATATGCGTGTCTCTAAGGTAATTTCAAATAAAAAATTCGCAATTGAGGCTAAATACCTATTTTTCTTTGTTAGTCTCAACTTTAGTCTTAATATATCCACCTATCAAAGATAATTAAACTACTACATACAAAATCTTCCAACACCAATTTAGTAGGAGATAATAAACATAAGATTGGTCTTTATAAGTAATTTTGTTGCTATGAACTAAGGAATATAAAATTATATATATTATATATATTATAATAATATAAATATTATATCTTGAGGGGACGTATTCTCGTCATTAAAAATGCAGATTAATTATAAAACTAAAAATGGATACATGACTGCTGGCTGTTATCTATATATCCATTTTCCTCAATCGAGGTCTTTCAGAGACTTGTTAATCCTATATTAGTAATTCTAAACTCATTAAGTCATACCTTTTCACTTTCATATTTATTCTAAGTCCTCATTACAAATCTATTAAACAGGAATAATTACCTAAATGAAGAGTGTTGAAAAGTGCCTAATCTAGCGTTTATTCCATATCATTGTGACCAATCCTAGTTCAAATATTTAAGCAATCTAGATTTTATTCGCTTTTAGATCATAATTGAACAAAGTAGATGATTTCTTTTCCTGTGTCTGATTTTGCGTAATATTATCAAGAAGTACAACCATCACCGCAAGAATCGTCAACTCTTCATCCTTGATTAGTGATAAGGGAAATTCAAAGTTTAAGTTTAATATTTTTTGATTATGTTTGTAATTCAAGAGTTTACCACAATTATTCTTTATTTCTTCGTCTTTTACCGCATTAATTTTTGTATTCTGGTAAACGTAATCCAGCTATTAATAATTGAGTAAGTGCCCTTCTTCTTCTAGCCCTATCTTTCTCTCTACTCGTATCTACATATGTCCGCCACTGAAACTCCCCAGGTATTGTGAAAGAGATACCTGATATCTATGCAGCTGACCCTATTTTAACCTTTCGTGTATTTGATTATTTATCTCTCTTGAGACACTATCCTATTTCTCTGAAAATTCATACTCGAGTCTCCTTGCTCTCTTTTTGTAAGAAAGATAACTTATTATCCTTTCTTATTGAATTCGAGAGAGAGCTTAAATCCGTGAAAATATCGTAAGAAGTCTTTAATTCAGTGATTACACTGTATAACTTGATGTTTGATAGAATAGCTTTTCCTCTTTAACACGTTACTCTTGAGCCCTCGTTTGACGTTAACTAAATTGCACCTAGTTTAGTGTTATCTCACTTGGTAAACTGACACATTGAGATGTGAATTAATAGATATAACTACTCAGAGATACGTGTTACATTTCACTGGTATAGAATGTATGCACACGTTCAAACGTGGACTTACAGTATATACGTTAAACTGCTCTAGAGTTGGTTATAATGATATAACTGCTATTCTTATATTCTATCATTATAATAAAACATGTGCTGACATTTTGACAAATACTTTTTCCTCAATATCTTCATATTAAAACCGCGCCTCCGCCGTTATCAAAATAACTAGAGAGTATCTATTAACATCTCATACTAATTGTTAACTGGGACTTCGAATTATTTCTAGGATCTTATACTTTTTTTTCCACACAATACCACTTTATATTGAAGGGTTGTATTCTAGTCCATCTCGCACTCATGACGGTTATAAATTATACACTATAGTAGAAATCAAAGTCATTTTACAATCAAATTATGTTTTTCACAAACCGATGTAAGGTTCTTACTATTAAGCTTTCCTTTTTTTATTGCGAGAGATATATGTGGTGGCTATTTTCCGAAGAAAACATGTTCCCGACATTTTAGAGCGAGGAGCAACATATATACATATAATATATTATTATTAATATTATTGTAGAAAAATTGTTTATTATCACTTTAAAACAAATTTTGACCTCACTCACAATTTAGTTATAAATGATAATATTCTTTAAAATTTTTGCATTATTTCTAATTCGCGCTCATTTTCACGCATAAATGATTGCTTGAATTACAAATTTGATTTATTAATCAGTCATTATCAAATCTTACTGGAAATGTTATGAAATTATTTTATTGGAAAATTATGTTATTCCAACTTTACATCGAGTTGATCCACTATTATATTTTCTTAGTACCCCTTTTTATAGAAATAAATATTATGACACATAAGTATTCTTTTGCTAAAAATATTTGAAAATTTGACTATCTATATAATATAATTATATTAGCAATTTTGAAATCTTGATTGTATTTCGTATATTATATTTTTGTATTTATATAAATATCTATATTATTATTGATAAAATAATATATTAAATATATATTAATATTGAAGCGATAAAAGTAACTATATAAAGTAAAAATTATACGATGAGCTAATTTTATTTTATTTATTTGTGTTCATATAGAAATTTTTCGCTATATTTAAAGTTCTTTTGCTTAAAGGTTTATATAATTATCAAAATATTATATATTATATATATGATATATTGAATTTTATTGATGTTACCTACTGGGTTCTGACTATTATTATATAAATTTAAAAACGGTTGTGTCAACTTTCGGTTCGTTACACACTGTGCGTTTACTCCTCAGAACAAAACGCACCGAGGAAAACATATTGGATATTGCATTTGTTAGATATAATTCAGGTACTAGTGGTTGCAGTTGCGAAAGGTGTGATCTTTTTAGCACGAAATAGACGGATATATTTTACTTTTAGAGATCTATATTTCGGTTTATGTGTGTCTTAAGTCTCCCCCTGTCATGAAGGGTTTTTTTGTTATCCGCATAATGTAGTATCATAAAACGTGACAGAGTGCTTAGGAATGGGTTAGACCGAGTGGCGGTAACCAGTCGCTTCACACGTGACTGCTTTGCGAAGTAACCGAGAGTGATTGCGGTAACCTATCATTGTTCATGGGGGTGCTACGCAACCACGGCAGACCGTTTGATGCGGTGGCAGTTTATGCCGAGGAGGGTGTCGTTTGAGTGTCTAGATTCCTAGGTTGACGATGCGAGAGATCAAGAGAGTGTGCCGTGGTGTGACTTAACCAAACTTATCATGGTGGGAAACGCTACTAGTTGAGTGTGGGGGGGGCGGATCCGCGAGATGTTGAACCGAGAGAGAATGATCAGTTCTCTGCGCGGATGGAAACGACGATTTGACTGAGGATTAGGCGCGATGCCAAGAGTGACACTCAGGCGCGTTGCGGTAATATACGCGATCTTTGGTCTCCAGGATGTCGTCCGACGCTTTATGCGAATATTTCAAGATGCGCCCTAAATAACACTGCATTATAATTTCCTTTGCTACCCTTAAGAAAAAAGCAATGATTTTAAGAATTCAAACCGATATTTTATACTCGTTGCTGTTCAAGTTTTTTTCTATTTTTTATTAATCGTAGTGTGACTGCAACGCTTATATAACTGTTTCACCCTGCCGCTGTTTTGGATACAAGGAATACATTTATAATTATAGATAGTTGCGTTTCCTCTCGGCAAATTATGAACTTTGGAGAGGAAATGGCTTCGTATGACATTCTATGTCATCTCTCTCAGTGCCCAAGAAAAATGACTATATAAATTGCACGCTGAGTCTCTCTCACCGTAGTGTGTGACAAGATAGCACTTTATATTCATATACGCTGCTACTATTTCCCTTACAATAAAAGCACTTGTCTTAAAGTAATGAAAGGATCATGACGCAGTCTTTGTGTTTGTCTTCATACACCATGACGAGTATAAAAAATAATATTTGAGACTTTAGTATAATGCTTGTTTTTCTCATCTGATGCGCATAATTAACTTATTTGAGTTACGCTGACTTACCTCGTGTTAGCGCAGTCATCACTTATATCTGTGCGCAATATTGAAACTTATATTGTTAAATTTGAGCTTATCATATAGGTGCGCAGTGAGACTTTTAGTACTTAAGTTGCTGTATTCAAAGTGTTGGCGCAGTCAAGGCTGCATAGTAACGTATTTGCATGACAAATATTTGAAATACTATTTATAGTAGTACGGCAGTTACTTAATTTTATGTGTTTGCTTCAAATAACGTGCGCAATATTGTAACTTTGAGTTAGCTTGAGTTTTTTATCGTTGCGCAAATATAACTTTGTAGCTTAAGCTAATTACTCGTGTGCGCAGTCAACTTTATACGTGCGTACAATAATTTGAACTTTGAAAAGTATTTGTTACTTCAAATAAGGTATGCAATTTTTGAGTAAGAGCATTTTTATTAGAGCAGGCCAATGTCTAGTCTTATCAAACTGTTGTTAGAGCAATCAACTCAATGAACGTGTGGCAATTTGACTTTTATAAGTAGTTATGACGAGCTACAAGAGGGATATACTAAAATATATGTTGCAGCTCAATAATCTGTCTTTACAAAATTTGTAAGAATTTGATCCGCTGAAAGCACTCTGACCAATTAGATATAAAAAAGTAATTATTTTTCGTGTATAGAGCGTACAAAATATCAACTTATATGTGCGCTAATAATTGTATCTATTGAAAGTTTGCGTTCATCAAGGACGTGCGCAGTTATGGACTTTATTGACATAGGTTAGTACTATTACAACGTGTGCGCAGTCATATCTACTTATATCACGTGACTGACAAATTGACTTTTATACTAGTATGCTGACAGTCATTTCAATTATTATGCCGCAGTTAGCTTTGGAATTAAGTTGCTTATATCTACAGGAGATAGTGATATTTAATGCGCAATTTTAGACTATATAGTATTTGATGTATAGTTCAAACTCGTGGGTGAAATTGAATTTTATAATGAGTAGAATAATTTTATATTATCTTCATTAGCGTACTATGTTATGACATTTATTTTTATTTTTGGTCTTTTATGATTACTATTTAACACTAAAGATAGCGGTTTTATCTTCAGGACAGCCTGGCGGGATGTTTTGACTCAAGTGGGAATTTTTCCCTCAGAGGCTAGCTCTCTACAGGGTGTGTGGTCGCTACATGTGCTGTTTGACTCACTGCAGCGGTTGTTCGAGTAGCTCTGTGTGCGCGCGCACGTTTCTACGTCACGAAGTCTAAGTTTTTGCTCGCCCGGCTCTGTTAGATTATACCATTCGGATTTTCTGGTGGATGAGAGCACACTCTGGCGGATTCGTGTCTGTCGGAGCGGTAGCGAGAGATACTTTTTTTATCCCACCGACAGATTTTATTTAATTACTCATAATACTCGCCGCTAGTTGATATCGGTTAACATGGCGTCCTGCTCCAGAATGAAGTTCTCTTATTTTAAATTAGTTTGCAGCTTTATATGAATCTACTCCGACTTAAAGTGGTGGATACTTAATTTTTTATCTTAGAGTGGGTATCATTTATTCGAGTTAATAATAGTTACACATATAATTATGTATTATACATGCGCAGTTGTTTAGTATAAATATGTTATACAGTGTCCTAGCTGATCCTCGACCCCAGGGTGCTGTCATTCAGACTTGGTTTCCCTAGTGATCTAGCCAGATATTGTTGCGCTATCTCATAATTGACACTCTGATTGGATACACTATATTATTGTTATATTTTAATTCATTCGAAAAGCGTTTTGCCTCGGGCACTCTGAGAATTGGTGAGGACATCTCTCGAACGAATTTAGACTGCTTACATGAGAAGTCACCAGCACGTCGAAAATGTCTTGCGAATAGAATATCGATAAATTACCTGCCCGAGTATTTTAACAATCGAGGTAATGTAACAAAATATATATTTTAAATAGGGAACACGGTAGTTCTGTTATAAATTTAAACACACTAGACTTATACCTATAATGGAGACAATAGTTTCGCAGTTGTTTGACGCCTGGTTGTCTAATAATGTTTATAAACTTCAGAAATGAAAAGACGTGGTAAGGGTGTATGAATTTAAGGAAGAACAGGGCGGTAATGAACATAACCTGTAGACCTACTATATACAATTTAAATATTTTTCAATCTACTATTGAAACGATAAATTAATAAGGTGAATAAAAGAATATTCAGAGATCATCCATACATTAGCATTCTTATAAAATCCTTATTGGTCACTCCTATCGACTAAGATTGTTATTATCTAAAATAACAATATTCTCAGGATTACATATCATTGAGTAGAACTCTTCATTTCACGTAATTGATCTTCCTTGCAAAACACTTTAAAGCTCAATGTGGAAAACGACTGTGGACGTGACACAGAGAAAATTATAAATCCTATATAATTACACTAGGGACTAGAGAAAGTTATAACCTCAAATGTGTCCAGTAACCAGAGTTCAGTCTTCTAGACGTCCAATATGAAGATTTCCCGCTAACTGATACCAGACCATGACCGACAGCCTATGCTACCATAACAATATGGCTTCACATATTGCTTCTTATTATGGATACCTGATGTGTTTGAACGGGAGGTCGCGAGACTCAATAGGAGTAGAACACCTGACAATTCTCAGAGAGACTGCTCGTCGAAGGAATGTGTAACACCCTATAGACTTAAGCCAGCTCTTTTGGACCTATAACTCTTGATCAATGGAGATGAGTTGAGTCTAGCCTGGATACATACGCTCCAGAGACTACATACCACTGCAAAGCTCTCATAGAATAAAAACAATAATATTCACACACATTAGTCTTTCCCCATGCATGATGAATCACTTTTAGCCTGAAAGATCCCAAGCCAGCCTAAATACGATTAGTATGATTTTCTTTTTTTCCTAAGACGAGAAAAGCGTATAATATTCATGGGCACATCTCATTGGTTCCTCTTCGTTATCGGGTTGGTCCTGTGGTGGAGAAAGTAACAGTTTGGAATGTCGTTGTGTTTCTTGGCAGAGAACAGAATAGGCAGAACGTTTCAGTCACATCACGCGATTGGACGACTTTTTCAAAAACCATATTGATCAAGTATTTATCATAAGTCTTTTTACTAACCAGGGTATCTCTCGAACAATTGAACTACACGGGCTAAGGGCACAAGTTGAACGAGAGTGATAAATACCAGTGAAAGAAAGACCTCACACCTGCAAAAGGTTCGTGACCCAACGGCATATAGTCTCGTCTCATTAAGTGAGAGAGACTGTATTGGATGAGATCAGAAACTCACACAGTTGGAGGAGAGCATATATAGAAAGTGCTGGAATAATTTATAATTGATATATCCTCATTATGCATTTCCCATGACTGGAACTCCCATCTCCCCGCCTCTGGACGGACAGCAAACTTGACGGTCAGATCCTGGCAATTATATATTCTATAAGGCTGTCAGAGGCCATTGCGAGTATCTTTCTTGATAAGAACTCCGCAGGAAGCTCGAGGGGTGTCGAACCTAATGTTCGCACGGCTAGGGAGAAGATAGAGGTCCTGGGCTGCAACCTATACTAATCCCTCAGAGCATATACTTACACTTTGGTTATAGAGTCACGCACTATGTTATACACACTTATTCAGTCTCTGATTTTTAAAGAAAAAGAGTTTGATAGACTTTGTGAGCCGACACAGGACAAACTAATATAATCCTCGTTTTCTATATATCAAATCTACTTTAAAGTGAGCTAAAAAAAGCATTAAAATTTTAATGCAAGCTTCGTCTTAAATAACCTTTGTTCAAGCACAGGACAATAATAACGTCAATGAAATATAATTTGGTTTCTATATTCTTCAAATGTGTCGTGAGATTAGGGGTTTCCGCACCTCTCAGCTGGGTTCAGTAGGTCTTTGAAACTCTCTATTCTCATCAATAAACATTACGCTTAAAGATTCTCTTATGGCCAAGAGTGGGAGTAATTTTCAAGCATGAGAAGATAATTATGAGGAAATTGACCATTTCTTGTAATCTTAATTGCTAAAGATTCACGCAGGTCCTATAGCCTTTATAGAGTGGGTTTCATAAATGGTGTGGGAAGTGTTTATCATCCAAACATCTGACCAGTGAGTTTCGAGGGACAATGTATGTAAAGAGCCCTTCCAAACATCTTCAAGGGAAGTCAAGTGTAAAGCGTTGCTGCTCAGAATGGATCGACCTAAATTTTTTACTCTTTTATTCTGACGGTGTCATCGCTGAGTGTTAACTGTTCAATACCCGGTATGCAAATTACTATCAGATTATAGAGGAGATGCTCATGTAATTGGTGTGTGGCATATTTTAAGTAGTATCTATAGGTCTTATGATTGATGAGAGCACCTAGATATTATTCTCCTGGGCGAGTGTAGTCATAAAGATCGTGTTTGTGGGATGGTAATTTCCAAGCGCATCACTCGAAGATTAATTGAAATACTCTCCACAGGATTTCGTCTTTAAATAACGAGCTTACAATTTAGAGCAACTAATCCTGTTTGGCAGGCGATAAGTTTGAGTAAAGTGGTGCAGAGGAGAGTGTCTCTTTGTATTATATTTTATATTGTGGGCTGTATTTTAACGCCAGTTGTTGTTTCAAGCTAATAATACATATATATAACGAGAGGATAAGTCATTTCGCTGTGATGATAAAAAATGCTGTTATATTTGTACAAAAATGAATTTATAAATGTTTAATGTTGTAATCGTCAAATTTTTTCGATCGTTGAATTCGTTAAATGTGGGTAAATGAAGCTATAATATCAGCTTCCGCGAGTTATGTCTGAGATGCACGGTATATTAATTAAATGCCACATAAAAAATTAATTCATTCGTGTCTTAGAGTACGATTTTATATGTATACGAGCTTTGGCCTATTATTATGTTGGGGCTCTCTTATAAGATGGTTGGGGAGTGAGCGAGGGAGAATAATACTCGATGAGTCTGTGGATAGAGTTGGTTTTTTACTTTTATATTCTTTCGGATATAGGAAAAATTCTTTGACCCTGTAAATCTAAGATCCCTATATACTATACATATTATCCTTTGGGAGATAGGAAATAGGTCACAATCGTACCTAGTCGACCTAGATATAAATTGCTGCTGCATTCTTCCTTTAAGTAGTGCACCCCGGTTTGGTAGAGGCACCCAGGCTAGCTATTTTGGTTATTATACATGGGTAAGCAGTTCAAAACAGGATAAGAATACAGCCATTCAGTCGCCAGCAAAAATTTGTTAAAATAATCATGGGCGATGGGAAAACAAAATAAGTCCTTATGTGTGGCCCTTAGGGGATTCGGTCGATGAACCATTGACTGACCTCACTATTTTAGATATAACTTACCTTTCGCACATAACACAATAGTCACATATATGAACAAACTTCCAAATTTAAATACAGATCTGTTACAGTAAAGAGCTAGTGCATTCAAGACTTGGGCTATTGGGAGCCTATATCGGAATTCTTACACTTTGGTCACCACATGAGAAAGTTCTTTTTACTAATCTTATCTCAATACAAACAATCTCACAGAACTATACTATCCATACAAAGCAGACTTCAAAACATCAAAAAACTCTTGATTTAACAATCAAATCAAAGGGATTCATGAACTTCCATCGTCTGTTCAATTACACTGCATGCCTAAAACACTAATTCCTAAGCTTCTCCTAAATACTCTTAGTCAACACTCGAATCAGAGCTCTTTCAACAATCACTACTCTCACCCGGACTCTCTCTTCAATATCACGCATTAATCTCTAAACCAACAGGAAAAGTGCCAGACCTGGGATATTAAAATGCCACTTGGGCACTCTTGTTTAAACAAAAAAAAGCTTCGATGTCTATGGAGCGAGATTGGTTCAGGAAAGGGAAGAATTATCAGATAATCGCATCGGATAATGGAAATATGATCCTCTTATAATTATCGCAGCAAGGAACAATCCACTTTATATTATACAGATGTGATTAAACATCACCCACATGGGAAATGAAAATCACCCCATGGATCCCGAAATAAAGTGAACAGATCACGGTCCTTCGAAATTAAATAAGAATTGCATTCAGCCTTGGAGATTTACTAATTGAGAATATCAGCACCTCGCAATCAAGGTCTGAATAAAGGCCTAAAACAACCTGATCGTTTAGGAACAGCTGAAGATGAAATATGAGTATCTAGAGCTAACTCACAAATCGCCTGCTTGACAATCCGAAGGAAAGTTCGATCCCTTATACTTATTGGTATCCCCACACAGGCCCTGTAAATAGAGACTAATAGGCTGAAATCCACAGAAGATTTCTCACTAACGGCACATTTTTGAAAAACAAATGCAACGCGCAACTGCTATATTGAAAAACAAAATAAAGGCGGCGGCATATTAGTATTACCGAAGGCCTGTTACCCATCAGGAAACATACATGACAACCAAGGCCAATGACAATGATTATGAGAGTTCCTATTAACTTCGTCTCCTTCTATACCGATTTAAAGAGAATCCCAACTAAGATGAGGGATGGCTTGTCGTTCTGTTTCCAATTAATCTCGAAAACACGCTCTTCCCCAACTCACCAATACCTCGAGTACTTAAACTTGAAAAAGCGATCGTTGAATCCACTAGGGATGGTATTAATTGAGTTATTACTATTCGTAGGGAAGAAAAGAAAAAAGAGGTCAGAACTAGGAATGACGTATTAAACTATTTAAGGTGTAAGGGGCGCAAACTGTCACAAAAACTCCCAATTTTTGGCCTTCGAGGTATCCTCCAACTTAATAATCTATGTTAGTAGTTAGCCGTAAATTGAAGAAAGTATCATTTAAATTTATACACAACTTTAATGTCACTTCATAGGTACTAAATGAAATTGCACACGCAGAGTAGAAAAAAATCTACTACAGTACGGATTCTGTGTCCATTAACTCTGGTGTAATATTGTTGTGAACTTGGGCTTTGATAAAATATGGTACTATCTACAGAACTACGCAAGGTCCTATTGCATTAGCACTGATTGTTTTGGTATGACTCTATTCAGAACTGTCAGAATAAAGAATTATAGTAAGAGGTTAGAGGATGGTGGTTCAACTTGTGTTCACTAAAGGATACGAGACTTTTAACCAACCCCTGATAAAAAGCATCAAATAATCAAAAAAGACAATCAAAGATGCTTTTCCTCATAATTGGTGAGTCTGATAGTCGTGAAAAGTCTTGGAGAGAGTTATTACACTCTATACATCAGCCCAGTAAACAATATGAAGGCTTTCTAAAGTATTAGTAACAAAAGACTTATGAAACTATTGGTAGATTCAGTCAGAAATCAAAACGTAGATATAATTTCATCTCCTCAAAAGTAAGCACGAATTTCACATTTTGAGAGCTGCATATTAATCACTTTTTTATCACGCTCTGGAGGCATGTAACCTGTAAAGCATCGTGGAACGCCTTCGGTTGTATGATGGGACGGACAGGTTGGAGAGCCAAACGAAATGAAGATTGTCCGGGATGACTCCATTGACCAGGATATAAAAGAAAGATTGGGAGAACCTTCGAGCTGATCCGAACGAACCTAAAATTATCTTTTCGCCACGCTTTCTGCTTTGAAGCATGCAGCAATTTACGAATACTCTCAACAATTTTTGTGACGAGCAAAGATGGCAAGCAATAGGTTTATGTCTGGCGGAGTCCTGACAATCACACGGTCCGATCCAGAATAACTGTCGTCATTCGGACTAGTAGAGATAGGGCAAAAATTGCTGTAGTAACGAGGTGTGTTGTTCCTTCGATATCAGTAGAGGTAAAAACCTTCTTGGTCGGTCGAGCTGTTATGGGAAGCAACTTATAATTTGGCTTCCTCTCAAATGTCGACCTCTCTCCAAATATTTTTGGGCGGGCTTTAAAAAGATCATAAACAAAGCTTACCTGTACAGCTGCTGCTCTACGACGTCGCCTAACATTTACTGGACGAATGTGGCCGCGAACTCCGCCCTACAAAGCATCCGGGCGCTCAGCAGAGGAAGGTATGTTTAGGTGCAGAAAAAAAACAAAAACAAAAATTTTTGATTTCAAAAAATACAAATAACAACAGATAGTCGGAGGCAGCGGAATTAGTGTAACCTCCGAGGTGCAGAGCTATGATAAATTATACAAGCTATTCTGGAGTAGGGCTGTGTTCAAGAGAAGAAATTCCCGGCAACCGTGGAACAGAACTCTCGAGCCACGCTCTGTTGAGGGTCACCATTAGCAAACCGTTGTTGATAATGAGGTTTCCAGGACAATTTTTTGTTTAGTTCCGACCAAGAATGTTGTTGCAACAGGTGAGACGTTAAAACCGTCGAAGAAAATAGGAAAGTTAGGTGGTGTTTTTGAGAGGGGAAGTTTAAAAGAAGTTGAGTTTTCAAAATGTTGAATTTCACAAGGTTGCGGCGGCCCCACTGGGAAATATTCCCCATTCAATGGTCTGCAATAGAAGTCCTTTTGGTCCAACTACGTTATGAAGAACGAGACCGGGATGACTGCCTGACTTGAATAAACCAGACTCTAAGAATTAATATAGTTCCGAGAGAGAAGAGTTTGGTCGAGAGAACTAAGCTTATGGAGAATATTTCTGGAAAGTTGAGGGCTTCAGCCATGGACGTTTAACGCTAGAGTGGCGCAGAAATTTCAGAAGTTCGTGCGGTGGCGGAGAGAGGGAAATTGAAAGATGGGGGGAACAAAGTAGAAGTACAGCGCCTGATCGTTTCAAGAAATTCTGTGTAGATTGGAGTTCAGAAAAAGTAAGAATTAAAGTTAACAGGGCGCCCACTCCTCCCTAAATCAAATCAACATTTACGAATAAACACCCGAAATATTCTTCTTTGCACATTGTTAAAAGTATGTTCTCTACTATTCAAAATCGGAGATGTTTGATACGGGTTCGCTCAAAGATTCGAAGGCGTGGGAAAAAAAATAGCGAGGGAGAGGGACTGATGGAATTCGCATACAGTGCGAGGTTTTGGCTGGCAGAATATAGATTTTCTTTGTTGAACGTTGGGGATTTGCACTCTCAATGATGTAAGAAGTGCGGGAGAACGACACACATGCTACGCCTAAATGAGGCACCACCCTTGAGTTAGATATTGGGTCAAAGAGGATAACGTGCAAGGGAAACTGTAAATCACTATGTCGATAGGTTTTGACTGCAGGGCTCGGAGTCAGATGCTCCTGGCGAGGGTGACATTAGAAGTCATCCGTTATCAAAATAATTATTACTATCGGTGATTTTTATAGAGAGGAGAGGAGAGGGCTGGCCTGCTATTCACTATAAAGATCACATCATACTGGCCTTTTCTAAATGCTTAAAACGCTGCACGTCGAGTCAAAAATAGTATGCCCACTAGCTAAGTTCGCACCCCCTTTAGAGGATGGTAGGGAAGGAGCACGGACAAATCACACTTAAACATTTGTATTAGGTCTTCTAAAGAGGAATTAGTTGGAATTACATGCGCTCGCAACACGAAGGTTATGGAGGAAAATAGCTGCCTCCAGAATGTGTAATTTCACAAAGTATCAACAGCGTTTTGGTCCCTTTCAATTCCAAAGTCGAGTTTGAACCGAATTTCACCAAAAGCTCAAGTTAACTTTTGTATCGTGCTTTCGAAGGCTAGTATGGGCTGTTATGGTGTTGACTACGAACAGCTACATACAATTGATTTGAGTTGCTTGTAAGATAAAAGGCAAGAGTTTCGAATCAAACACAAAAATGTCATATTGTTTGTAAGAGACTCAAGGATGGATCCAGGGAAATTCGATAGTCTGCAACATTCGTTTTGTGTGTATTTAGAATTTGGAATCCCTGATCATGATCGTTTAAGACAAAAAATCATTATGTGTTGCTATCTCATCAGGATTTTTTTACGATAGAATACAAGTAGGTGCAAGCTATAGAGGACGAGTAGTTGGCGATAGGATCGTTTAGTCAGACCTGGCTACAGTCTGCTCAGTTCCATTAATATTCTGGTTTATTAGATTGTGAAATGCTCGCTACGAGTCTACCTCATGTTAAATGAAGCGCTGCTCTTGCAAGCGAGTTCGTTGTTCGGAAAACGGAGCCACAGTGTTCCGAGTTTCCCTGCGTCCAAGACACTCAAGATAATAAAACAATGTTACTTCCAGATAAATTCCTTATTATGGTCATAAGAGTGCGTCTTGAGAATTGGAAAGGTATTGGAAGAGTGGGGACAGGATCGAATGACACCCCGGACTGTCAAAAACTGAGCTCTTCACCAGAAGTAAGAGGCACACGCCACGTAAGAGTTTGGAAATATTTTGTACAAATATCATACGGCCCAGTTACAAGAATATGAATGTCTCAGAGCTGTATAAGGGTATTGACTTGGCCAACATCTAGGGCTTCTAACTTACACCTCATTCGGACAACGACTATTTGTAACGTTACCTGCACCAAAATTGTTTTTTATTAAAAAACTGATGTTATATGCAATTCTCTAACTTGGCGTGTTCCTATTTGTACATTTCACCTTCAGAGAGGAACTTATTCAGTCCCTTCAAGAGATCTTCGGAGATGTTTGAGGACTTTAAATCGATGGTAATACCGAGTACCTCTTTAAGCCTGAGAGAAAGTAGGCGAGATCTGTATTCAGGTCGCATGGAAAAGAATAAAGTAAGGTGGGGAGATTGTACTTATTATTAAAGTCCTGTAAAGGAGCGCCCATGGTTGGCAAAGTGGGCATATCCAAACGCTCATATATGGAGATGATGGTAAGGTTCGTTCAGTTAAAGTCCGTAAACCCGAGGAAGAGCTAATTAAATGTGTATGCCTTAACATATTAGTATTCCCTCATGGATGTGTATCTTTGGAGAGAGCTCATAAGTGGGAATGCGGAATAACTCGTTAGGAAGGCTAGCACTGCCTCAGAACTCTGCTCGCTAACTACGTATGGCATCCTCTCTACCCCACTCCCGAGTTCTGCTGTCAGGCAACCAGCTAGTGTAATCACGTCGCCACCGTTAACCAATGATAATTGCCACAACAAATCAACAGTCTTCTGCTCTCACTAGGGAATAACTAGAGAACCAAAAGCGGCGGTCGTTTGGCGCCGATCCTGAAGTTATCATGTCGGTTCGGACGTTAGAGGAATCGAATCAGAAGAAATTCTCAGATTTCTGATGATTACGTAGAGTGTAGGATATAGTGGCGGAAATTTACAATTAAAGAGTGGATTATTTCTTACTCTTTATGTATGATGAGGACGAGCAAATAAGCTCGTGGAGGCGTAAATTAGTGCCATCGCCGCACCTGCCAGCAGATATTAAAAGTGGAGAGTGCTTTGAAGTTACTGGTTTCAAATATACAGCTACGAAACTTTCACTTTCGCGGATAAGTTAATTTGTCAAATCAAATGGTAATTTAACTAAGAAGGAGGCTCTAATGCTAATAATGGACGTTTTATCATTAGTTGAGAGTGTTATGTGTTTTTCGCTAAAATAAAATTGGAGAAAGTAGGTATTTGAATCGCTAGGAAAACGAACAAGAAACAGCAAAATCAGCACTCGATAAAAAAAACACTAAATAAGGTATTTTGCTTAGGGGAGATCGATTAATATACACGTGGAGTGGAAAAGCAGATTTACAAAAAGTTTTAGAGATTGTTTTTTCGCAAGGAGGTTCCTAGGAAAAAAATTTTTATCAAACGTAAGGAAGAGGCCAAGTAGTTGTCGCACTTTCCTTTTAAGTTGACGTAGCCCGCTTAGGGCCTGTCGAATTAATAAGCGATTCTCTCTCAACAACAACTTTCTTGTGATCTGTTTTTTGCTTTTTAACTTTCCGTGGTGTGAATAATAGCCGATCCAATTTGTGCAAAATCGTCCGTTTTTTGCCTTTTTGATCGATTTCGTGAATCTGAAAAAGAAGTCTTAATTTCATGATCAATTAAATGTTTGAAATGAATGTTTTTCAAAGTTTTAAAAACTATAATTATTTAAGAAATTGGTGAATTTGAAACTGTGTGGTTTCGTATCTAAGACCTAACGTAGGTGAAGAAGAAGTTTGAACCCCAGTAAATAACTGTTGGTTGAAAGAAACGTATTTTCCAATATAACTGTGGAAAAGGAACAATTTTCCAATCAACTAACCACTTACCGTCACTATTTTATTGCAAAGAAAACGAAAAGTGTTTTGTTTCTTTTCATATTTTTTAAGGGTGCATTTCTCCATCTGCGTAATATCGAAGTAAATTTAAATTTATTCGACAGTTTTAAGTTACTTTTAACTACGTGATGCAGTGAAATGTGTATTTTGACTCATGCTTTAAAATTAACGAGCAGAGTAATATTTTTTATAATATATATATATATATATAGTATTATATAGTATAATATATTATAGCTTATAATATATATAGTATTATATATATATATGAGTAGTATATAATATATAGTATTATATTTATATATTATAATATAATATATATGATATATATAGTATAGTTTAGTAATATCTATATATGATATTATATATATAGTATATTATATATATAATATTTTTATATAATATATATATAGTATATGTAATACTATATAGTATATATATTGATATAGTATAGTTATATATATATATGGTTAGTATATATATATATATAGTAATATATATATATAATATATAGTATGATATATATATATGATATAATGTATAATAGTATATTTATATAATATATATATATATATATATATATAAGAGTAAAGGTATATATATTATATATAGTATATAATTATAATAATAGTATATATATTATATAGGTATATATATATATATATAATTACTAATATATATTATAATATATATAGGTATATATATTATATATTATATATATATGTATATATATATATCTAGTTATTTAGATATTAGTAGTATATATCTATATATATATATAGTATATATATATATATATATATATATAGTTATATATAGTATATAATTAAATATATATATGTGAGCGTTTGTTAGCAGTTCTAAATTTGTTAACTGATATATAGTACCCTCACTATATATATATATATATATATATATATAGTATATATATTTATATATATAGTATATATATATATATAGTATATAGTGTTTAGAGAGAGAGAGAAGAAGAGAAGAGAGAGAGGAGAGGAGAGAGAGAGAGAGAGAGAGAGAGAGAGAGAAGAGAGAGAGTGAAGAGAGAGAGAGAGAGTATGTGTGTTATTGTGTGGCTATTTGCTCGATTTACATTTCTTAAAGAAAATCAATCTAAATGATATTAAAAAAATGTGTTTTTGTTGAACTTTGAATATTTAGAAAGTTTATATGAACTTTGCTGCTGGTGTGTCTTAGTAATCTGAAATTTTCGAGATCTTTATTGTAAAATTAATTTTTTAAAAACGCCGAAGAATTTAATATCGATTACTTTTGCGTGGGATTTTGTAAATTATTTATTTTTATGTTGAGTATCGCAGCCATAAATACCCCCACGATCACACACACCTATATACACAACACACACCACACAACACACACACCACACCACACACAGACGACAATAAAAAATTTTAAACCTTCAAATTTAAAATTATTTATTAAATTTATGGTTAAGTGTCCAATTTGTTGAAAATGAAGTGTCATGATTTTTGCATATAATTCAGCAAAAAAATCAGTAGGAATTGTGGGTGTTGGTAGAAATGTGCCATTGATAGATATTTCCTAGGAATCGTGTTAGTTTTTATGTTTCTATAAGATTGTGGTTGTTATCGTATAATGGATTTTTTTATTAAGTTACTTTCTATAGCTGGCTTAGTTATTGAAAGTTAGGATGACTAAAGAATAAATATAGGAAGCGAGAACATGATCCAGTGGGGTGCAATATGTAAGGGTAAGCCGTTGAGGTGCGAGCAATGAAAGTGAATAGTATGCATTACGGGGCAAAGGATGTTAAGTAACGCAAGGAAAACTTCTATATCGTCTAAAGGTGTCCGTCAGCGTATATGCTTTAATAAACAAGGCTCCTAGGTTTTTATAAGGACCGCGTTAGTGTTGAGTAGACAATGTATTTGTGTGTGTGTGTGATTGTGTTGATTGATTAAAAGTGATTGCTGGTGTGTGTGGTGGTGTGTGGCGGTGTGTGTGTGTGTGCTCGCTGTAAGTTTTGTGTTATATGAGTGATAGGGTTGGGTGGTAGTGGTGAGGCGTGTGAGCGAATGGCAGACTCCCACAGTAAATGAGAATTTTTGCTAATATAGCTTACGCTGGTTGGGGCATGATAACTGTGGCCACGTGATAAAGTAACGGTTGGAGAAAGATTATTTTTTTCAAAATCAAATTCCTGCATCGCATTATATTGTGACTAACAAAATCTCTCATCGTCTGTCATTGGGTAACAGGCCGTGTGTCATAAAGGTCGGAGAGATTGACCTTATAAAAGAAATCTAATGATGTTACCCTAATGATGAGTACTCTGTAAACGAGTAGTGAAATATATGACGTCAACTTATTTAAGGGAAAAATAATATAATAATATTATAATAATAATAATAATAATAATAATATAATAATAATAATTGAGATAATAATATAATAATAATAATAATATAATAATATATAATATAAAATAATAATAATAATAAATAATAATAAGTAATTATAATAATAAATTTATTAAAATAATTATCAATAATAATAATAATAATAATATAATAATAATAATAATAATCCATAATAATAATAATATATAATAATAATATAAGATAATAATTTGATAATAATACCATAATAATAATATATAATATAATAAATAATAATTAAAATATAATAATTATAATAATATAATAATATGAAATAATCTAATAAGTTTTAATGAAGCAAAATACAAATAGA
>JABUQX010034751.1:55000-65000 GCA_015478945.1 Trachelipus rathkii | reverse complement strand
ATGCCTTACATATTATAAAGAATATAAAATAAAAACTTAAATATATATACATATTATAAAGAATTAAATATAAAAACTATAAAATAAATATAAAGCAAAAAATATATATATAAATTTATATATAATCATATATAGAATATGTATTTTACACTAGATTATAAATACTTGTATACTAAGATTTACATAAAGGATTCGAAATATCCATGAGGGATAGGGCACTGGCTCTACAAGAAGAAACTACAGTAACTAGAGAACTTCAGAAACCAATGGCAAAGACTTCAGGTCTCACCAGTGCTAACTATAAAGTTTATGTTTTGGGCGGTTATTTACTTATTTATTGGCTTTTTCTATATCACTAGAACAGACTGTTTTAGATTTTCTATATCTAGAACAGATCTGTTTGATTCTTAAGTATCTAGAACATATCTGTTTGATTTTTCTATATCTAGAACATTTGTTTGATTTTCTATATTACTTGTGCACAGTTTATAATTTTATATTTAGTTTTATTTACTTCTAGAAAAATTCTAAGAAAAGAAGAAAAGAAGAAGAAGAAGAGAAGAAGAAAAGATAGAAGAAGAAGAAGAAGAAGAAGAAGAAGAAGATAGAAGAAGAAGCAAGAAGAAAAAGAACAAGGAAGACTTTAATTTTAAGTTAAGTATTTTGCTCACATACAAACCATTTAATAATATAGCTGAAAGGAGAGAACTTTAGGCTTCCTCCCATTAGCAAAGCTAGCCTGCACCCACACAAACACCAGCGCCCCGCACCTAACACACACCTTTACACCGCTATACTACACATCACACACAACACACCGTACACACACACACACACCACACACAGCACACAACACACACACACACAACAACCATACGAATAAACAGCTAAATAGTAAGATCTTCAAAAAACAAAAGTTTCACATTAAAATCTTATGTAAAGTAAGTAAACTAGAAATCGATAATCTTGGAACAGTCGGTAAATAAGCTTATTACTTGAGTTATATCTAGCAATTTTTAAGTTAGTAAATTAATTAGATATTATTATTAAATAGTATTTACTTTTAGAATTCAGTAATATTCCCGCATTCTTCAATAGTTGTTTTTTTATGTTTATTTTTTTTTTTAATTTTTTTAATTGTATAGTAAACTTTTAAAAATCTTTGCGTTAGTTAATTTCTATACTGTGAAATGATGACAAACAATCGATAAGATCGGGATACTTTTTCAACATTGACCTTGTCTTCTCAAAAAGCATCAATTGTATTAATTATAGATTTTATATTATATATATTATATAATGATATTATATAATTATAATTATGTATTTACATTATACTATTATTTATATAATGTAGTATTATATATATTTTATATATTATTATTTTAGTTTATTATTTATGTAGTATATAAAAATAATTATTATTATAATATATATTATAGTATTTTATTAATGATAAGTATTACTCTAGTGTTTTCAAGCCATCTGGTGATTCGCGTGCTAGCGGTGCGGTTTTACGCAACCATGCATATTGATTTGCTGCTGTGCGATGGCGGCTGGAGATATGGATTTTCCGGTAACACAAAATATTGCTCGTATGGTCGGGAGCGTTGGTGCGAATTAAAAACAGGAGAGATGCAATTACGGTGCGAAAAAATGGTGGAATGAGGTGTGTGCGAGTGCGGTTTTTTGCGGTGCGGTTCTGTGCGGTGCGTGGTGCGCATCTTTCACACACACACTTTACACACACACACATCACACTATTTACTGTGAAATATTCTTACTAGAAGAATAAGTTAATTAAAAACATATTTTATTATTTATGAGTAATATATTAAAAAATTTATATATTGATTTAAATTATTGAGGGTTTCTATATATTAATGTGTGATATATATATTATATTATATGATTATTATATTATATATATTGTAGATTTATAATTATTTTAGTATATAGTATTTATATATATATAATATATATAATATAGTATATAAGATATATATATAATATAATATAATATACTATATATATAAGTTTATATATATGTATATATATATGATATATAATATATAATAATATTATATAGTAGACGAATGATATATTAGTATATATATCATATATAATATGATATAATAATATATATATATATATAAGTATAATATATACGTATATACGTATATATATATATATATATATTATATATATCTATATGGTGTGGTGTGTTGTGTTGTGTGTGGTGTGTGTTGGTTGTGTGTTGTGTGGTGTTTGTGTGCGGCGTGCCACGTTTGAAGTTGACTACTCGGACGACCGGACGGTCGGACGGCAGAACTACGTATTCCAAATCAGTAATTCCTTCGATGGTAAAGAATCTTTCGTTTCGTTACCAACCTCAAATTTTTCAACTGCTAAACTTTTTTTTCTTCTTCTTTTCTTTTTAAATATTACATGCATGCGATTCGAAATAATATATGATATTTATATTATATAATATATGATAATAAATTAATATATAAAAAATAGTTATTAATATATATATATATATATATATATATATATAATATATGATAATATATTATTAATAATAAGTTATATATAATATATATATAGTATATATATATATAATTATGGGTGACAAAGGTTAGAATCCTACATACAATTTATTAGAGTTAGGGGAAGCCAAATTCGAAATTGGATTAATGGTAGAACTGACCTGACACAAGGCTTTTGAAATTGTTTAAATCAAAAGAGATAGGGAAATTGAAGTTGGAAAAGTGTACTAGGTTTTACTAGTAAAGTACAAGTAAAATGAGCATAGCAATTTACTATGTGGGAAAAGGTTGGACAGAGAAAAGATAAGGTTGTGTGGAAAGGCGGGTTGTTGGAAGAGGTCTCCTCACTGGAGGAGGTGTGAGAACAGAGAGTTTGGAAGAGAAGAGTATGTTATAAAGGGAGAGTTTGAAGATAGGTTGTGAGAGAGGAATAAATAGTTGATAATGTCAAAAAGCGTAGGTTCCAACCTTTCAAGAAGAGCTGTGTGAATGGAACAACCTCAGATTTTGCAGTGCGAACTTTATGAAGAGAAGAACGATGACTTTAAACACATCATTCAAATGGGGTCGTGTTAATATTCTTTGAAGCTCGTTTAGTGATGGAAACTATTTGATCTTTCCAAGTAAGATCGAGGGAAAATAAATTAAAAAGATTATTATGGAGAGGAGCAGTGGCGTACCTGGACGAATACACTTGGGTAGGCCAGAGTTTTAGTATATAGTATATATAATAATAGGAAAAATGACGTGTAATGTATAGAATACATATAATGTAGAGAAGTTATATATATAATATATATATAAAATATATATATATATATATATAATAGGCCCTGTTATGTTTTAAGACTCCCAAAGTTTATTGGATTTTTTTTTGTTTTTTTTTAACATTTATATAATATGATACTAACAATGATTTTCAGTGGTGATGGACAGATTCCAAAAGTCGAAAAATTTAAATAATTATTTTTAAAACACATTACGATGACTTATTTTTGTAAAAAGTGAAATATCTTCGAAAAGTCACACTTACATAACAAAACCAATTACAATTTGGAAATCAACGAAAGCTTAATACAAAAATGTAAAAAGAAAATCATAATAAAAAAATTCAAAAAAAAAAATTGGTAGGATCCGAGCCGACGGGGGACAAGAGGGGGGGACGTTTTCCATTACCCGTGGGGAGGGCGGTAGGATACCCCGCGACACCCAGAAACCAAAGACGGGATTCGGAGACCCTCCCGGAGGGGGGGGGAAATAAGTCCACCCTGTCGTTCCCCGAAGGCCGAGAGACCGACTCGCACTTTGTTATTTTCCAAAATCCTTTTAATAAAAAAGCTTCGTAAATTTAAGAAACTATTAGTTCAAAAAAGAAATGTAATTTCCGTTTTAGATTCTATGAGTCCATCCCTCACCGGAAATTCAGGATCAACACTGGAAATATTAAAAAAAAAAAAAATCAAACTGACGGAGTCGTTCACCAAACAGTCCTTATATATATATAATATTATATATATATATATAATATATAATATATATATATATATATAATATTAATATAATATATATTATATCACTTAATAATATAATATAATATCAATATATATTATAATATAAATTATATATATATATTATATAATATTATATATAGTATATATATATACTATAAATTATAATTATTAATAAAATATATATAATATATATTATAATTATATATATATATAATATATATATATATATACTATATATATAATATAATATATAATCAATAGCTGACGAAAACATCGAAAACATATTTTAAATATTATAATATACATTTATTTTTACTTAAAAGCTTTGTTACTATTATAGTTGACCAAATACTGTATTTAAATCAATCATTCCAATTGTAAATTTCTTAGGACTACCAACTTTTAACATAGAGCTGTCGTTTTATAGATAAGTTTTAAAGCGTTTTTTCTTTTAATATGAAAATCTACACTTACTCCTTCAGGCATTACAGTTTCACTTAATTTATGTATATGATATGCTAGAATCCACTTAATCAAAGTTATATAGAAATTAATATCTATATGCAAGCAGAATCAGACAAATTGAATAAGAAAAGTTTCAAAGAAACTGCCCCACAAGCCACACATTTCGTTACATATTTTAGCGGTAAGAGAACGAAAGGGTTCATATATATTATCGATTTATTTATCGATTATTATAGTAGGAAGACTAGCCCGCTTAAAGTTGACTAAGAAAGACGTCATCGTCGCCCGTTACCTAAAATTTTACTTTCTAAGACAGGTAGAGCGATAATTTTAAATGAATTCAATTTATTATCATAGCTATTATTTATGGTGGTTTTTTCTTTTCATTTAACAAGCACATTAATACTTCACTCTCTAGCTTATAATAACTTCTAATATTTGATGAATACATTTGGCCAATTTAATTTCAATTATTTAAAACCTAAAAAATATTGGGTAGGAGCTACCTACCCGGCCTACCCTATATATACGCCCCTGGAGAGGAGATGTGAGTTGTGTGGTTAAATGATGTTCTGATTGCTTGGGAGATTAGTTTGAGTGGAATGATGAAGAACTGAGTGTTTGAGGAGTAGAAAACTAACTATATTTTCTCTATCTCGGTTAGAGATTCGAGAATTTTTTTTTTATATTGGGTGGAACGCCTTTTAGAGTGTAAGATGTAATGAAAGGTGGAGTGATAGGGCATAAGAGTGGATAGGTAATGAAGTGACAGACATCATCATTAATGAAAAATAGAAACAGAGTTGGAATAGGGCAAAACCCTAAGAAGCACGACTATCGATAGGTTTAAAAGATGAACTATGGCCATCTATAAGACCTGCCCTAAAACGACCTGAAAGGAATGGAGATTAGAAAGAAAATTACAGAGTGAAGGATTGATACTTAAAGAGGTAAGTTCATATTAAATTTTTTCTCACTGACAATCAAAAGCTTATAAAATCTTTAGAACCATAGCAAATAATTCAAGAAAATTGAAAATTTGAAGATCACCAGTAGAGCTCTTTTTATAGAAGTCATTCTGATGGTCTGAGGCAATATTAGATTTAAGAGGTTTCCAAATCTTCTCGTTCAGGACATATTCTAACATTTTTCAAAAGAACGAGGGTCAAGCAATTTGACATTGGTCAGAAGGATAAGTGGGGTTCTCCCTTTTTGACACAGATTAAATGAGAGAGCGATTCCTGAAAGAGAGTAAAATCGATATTGATAGGCATGTGGGAAATAATTTACCAAGACGAAGTTCGAATGCGTAATACTAAGAACTACAGGTAATGAACAGAAATACTATCCGCTTTCTTACTATTAAGCTCAGAGATGGTAAGCAAGTTCACCTTTTTACAGGAAATTACAATGATAATCATTGCGCTCATATTAATTTATATACTAATTTTAAGTAAAATCTACGACCTATTAACACTCCATTTTAATCTCATATTTAAAACTGATCAAATGTTTTTTTTTTTTCCTTTTCAATTCTTAGTGTCTCTTTATAGCTCAAATTAAAAATAAAAGAAAAAAGAGTGCCCAAAAAAGTGCCAAAATGTGTCGAATATTCAGTCATTCTCCACCATGACATTAAAAATCCTTTACACGCTAACTAGTCTTTGCAATTTCTCTCTCTCTCTCTCTCTCTCCTCTCTTCTCTTCTCGTTCTTCTCTCTCTCTCTGCTCTCTTCTCGTCCTCTCGCGTCTCCTCTCTTCGAGAATATGGTGACGATTCCTCTCTCCTCATTCTCTTCCTCTCTTCCTCTCTCTTCTCTCTCTCTCTCTTTTTCGTCTCTCTCTCTGCTCTGCTCTCTTCTCTCTCTCTTTACGAGGAAATATGTGTACATTCCTCTCTCTCTCTCCTCTCTTTACGAGAGGGGAAGGAGACATTATTAGGGCGGTACATTCCTGCTTCTTCCCTCTCTCTCTCTCTCTCCCTCATCTCTCTCTCTCTCTCTCTCTCCTCTCTCTACGAGAATATCTTCTCTCCTCTCTCTCTCTCTTCTCTCTCTGCTTTCTCTCTCTTCCTCGTCTATCCTATTTATGATCTCTTGTACATTTCCTCTCTCTCTCTCTCTCTCTTTTACAACGGACATTGATCTTCGCCTCTCTCCTCTCCTCTCATATCTCTCTCTCTCTCCTCTTTACGAGAAGAAGAAGATAATGTACATTCCTCGTCTCTTCTCTCTCTCTCCTCTCTCTCTCTCCTCTCTCTCTCTCTCTCTCTCTCTCTCTCTCCTCTTTACGAGAATATGTACATTCCTCTCTCTCTCTCTCTCTCTCTCTCTCTCTCTCTCTCTCTCTCTCTCTCTCTCTTCTCTCTTCTCTTCTCTCTTTTCTTTTCTTACGGAATATGTACATTCCCTCTCTCTCTCTCTCCTCTCTCTCTCTCTCGTCTCTCTCTCTCTCTGATTAGACCAATTGTTTGTCAATCGAATCATGAGACGTCAATTTATTGATCTATTTTACCCAAGGTCGTCAGATAAGAGGACGTAAATTATTCATTAAATAAATTAATTTTTTTTAAATAAACAAATTTATTATTAAATAAATTAATTTTTTTCTGCAATTTCAGTAAAATAAATTTTTCATACATTTTTATAAGCATTTAGTAATTGATACTAGCATAGGATCTGCAGTTAGTTTGCGTATATATATGTATATACGCGAATATATGTATGTATCTATGGACGTATGGGATATATATTATATATATATATTATATATTTATAATATATATATATATATATATGAAATATAGTAATTATATATTATATATATAATATATATATATAATATATATATATAGATATATATATATATATGGATGGATGTTTGTATGTGTGTTTGTATTTATGTATATGGATTAATATGGATGGATACGTATGTATATGTGTGTGCGGGTGTGTGTGCAGGTGTGTGTGTGTGTGTGTCTGTGTGTGTAATTCCATAGCTTCTTTTATTATGAAATATTTATAAATGAAAATTAAATTGTTGGTTGTTGAAAGGAAAATTGCAAGTTTGTTGTCAGTTAACAACAGGTTGTTCTTGGATCATATTACAACAAATGGCTATAAAAATTATTATAATAAAAACTGTCAAAGAAATCCCTCAGTAGAAAGGAAATTAGGTCTTGTCAAATTTCTTGTTTAAAAAGTTCCAATAAATGGGGACTGTATTTTACATTAATAAAGGGAATTTTGAAACTGCTAAAATATGTAAATTTCTGCCATATACATTTGCAATGACATCGACAAAAAAAAATTTCTCAAATAGGGTCTGGCATAAAAAAAAAAAAGTCATCTTTTCGTCCCAAACTATAATTGCGGTTTTCAAAAGAAATATTTAAACATAACCCTTCAATTTTTCAATTTACATATTAGTTGGTTAAGGATGCGATGAAATTTTTTATTACATACTTTCAACATTCAACATGAATCAAATCTCACGCGAGGAGACACATTGCTCTAGGTAATCACAGTATTTCTCTTAACTCTATCAATATATGATAATATGTCAATTTTCTACAAATGTTTCATGGTCGTTCTCTCTCTCTCTCTCTCTCTCTCTTCTCTCTCTCTCTCTCTCTCTCTCTCTCTCTCTCTCTCTCTCTCTCTCTCTCTCTCTCTCTCTCCTCGTCTCTCATAAGCATTATATTATAATAATATATATATAATATATATATACTAATATATATATATTATATATATAATTATATATATATATAGTATATATATATAATATAATATATATATATATATTAGTATATATTACATATAAATATATATATATATAATATATATAATATATATATATTATATATATATATATAAATATATATATATATATATAATATATATATATGATATAATATATATATATATATATATATTATATATATATAAGTATATACATATTGGTTGAAAGAGTGCGTTGGTGACTGGAAGGATGATTGTTGATGAATACATTGCATTTAGAAGCAAATGAGGGAGAAAATGAGAAAGAAAAATAACAAACTGCATGTATTTAGGTTTTACGAACTTGCAACAGGTTCATGACAGGATTAATAGGGAAGCTCTGTGGCAGGTGTTAGTGATATATGGTGTTGGTGGAAGACTTCACAATGGAATCAAAAGGATGTATGACGATAGTAAAGAGTGTGTAAGAATAAATGGAGTGAAGAGTGAATGTTTTCATATTAATAGTGTAGTGTGTCAGGAATGTGTTATGTATCAATGGCTATTTAATTTGTATATGGATGAGGTCATGAAAGAATTAAATGCTGGGGTGACAGAGGAGTAAGTTAGACTGATGAAAAATGAAAGAAAGCAGATGAGGGTGCCCTGCTTATTGTACGAAGATGATGTGCTTTTTTTTGTGACGAATCTAATGAAAGTTTGAGAGAATTACTAAAGGGATTTGGCAGGATATGTAAAAGGATTTGAAAGTAAATGTAGATAAGAGTAAATTGATAGTGATGGGTGAGGAGAACCCACAGTGTGAATTCATGTTGGATGGTTAGCAACTGGAACATGTGTCTGAGTTTAAATATTTAGGCTAAATGCTGAATGAAAAGAGAGAAGATGATGCAGAGTGTAGTAGGAAAGTTGTGTATGGCAGGAAGGTGGCTGATGCGATTAAATCTTTGGTGAATGCAAAGGAACTAAGTCTTGAGTGCGCTACGGTTTTGCACGAGGATATGTTGCTACCTGTGTTAATGTATTATAGTGACACTATGGTGTGGAATAAGAGGTATAGATATAAGGTGTAAATCTGCTCAAATGGATAGATAATCTTAGGGACTTCTTAAGTGTTAGAAAAACTGATAAAATAAGGAATGAACGTATTAATGAGTTGTGTGGTGTAAAGAAAGGAGTGAATGAGAGAATAAATGAGTGTATTAAGATGGTTCGGTCATATGGAAGAGATGGACGATAGTCGATTAGTTAAGCGAATGTACAGAGGTGAATGTGTTGGGAATCAACCTGCTGGAAGACCTAAAACAAAATTGGATTGAATCAGTAAAAGGTCGTATGAAGGACAGGTATGTACCATATATATATATATATATATATATATATATTATATATATATATATATATAATATAATATATTATATATATATATATATATAATATAATATATATAATAATATATAAATATCAGAAAAACAAGAAAGAATGGTGTATAAATGGGTGCTGACTGACAACGTGGCTTCAATTGGGTAGAGCGACAGAGTCGCATGGCAAGGGCCCGGGTTCGATCCCTATTCCGATCCTAAGTAGAAATTACCTAGAGAAGTTCCCCCCTATAATAGCGCTATTACCGCGGAGGTGTTGAACTTTGATATAATATATATATATATATATATATATATATATATATATATATATATTACTATATAATATATTATATATATATATATAT